>CM002481.1:2602342-2623290 GCA_000325765.3 Leersia perrieri
CACTCCATAGGAGGCGGCGGACGACAGAGCAGCGGCGCGAAGGGAGAGGGAGAGGGGAGGAGTTGCGCCCGATGTGGCTAGGGTTGGGGGTGGGGTTTTTACTGCGTTAACTTTTTTGCGAAAAAACCCTAGATTTATATTATTTACACATCAGCCCAGTTCAACACATTAGCTGGACAGATTACTCTATATCAGGGACCTAAACCGAATTACAAACAAAATTGAGGGCTTTTTTGAAAAAAACCACCCCGCGCACTGTAGCTATCCTACGTGGACACGCCCAGCGGCCGCACAGCCCGCCGGCCTTCACTCACTAGTCACTAGACGTTGTACTTGTGCAGGGATAGACTGTGCATGAATCTATTGCTGTTATGGACTTGTGGTTCAGGAATCTAGACTAAAAATCTGTTCATCTTACTCCTCCTGCCTGTACCAATCAATAATGGTGATGTTTTTTCCATGTCATCCCAGAGTTGGATTGGTCGGCTTTTTTCGGGGTCATTGTGTTTTACTCTAGAAAAGAATTGTTTCCAGTCAATTTCTCATCAGAGAATTTCAGATTTAGACTTTGGAAACTTCCAACCAGCCACAAAGACATGTCAATCTCCAACATAACACATGTACATGCATGCTAGTTTTTTTTACAACAACGTACTCCTCTAGCTAGCTCATTTGTTGTAAGCATTTTGTTGGTTGGATGAAAAAAATTGCCAAAGAAATTAGTGAACGTTTTAGACGAGTTTACTCTATTAGGTATGTCTATAACTTATATTTAATGCATTGTGGATAGTTTATTATACTAGTAAATATACTAATGTGTTTGTGTGCTTTGCAACGAAATATATGAAAGAGACGATATTGAGTTTTTTGTCAGTAGGGTTATGTTTCATATGCTTTTATGGTCTAGTTTTATATTGTTCCGTAGGTCTTTTAACCGTGTTTTTTTCATACATTGTGAGAGGGAGGGGGGAGATAAATTTCGTGTGTCATATCATCGTAGCCACATCATTGTCCAGTAAATCTTATGTCGACATTTTGAGAATATATGAAGGATTGATGTTTGCTCTCTGTTTAGCAAGTTACATCCTGCCTTCCTCCACATATTCTCCTTTCCAGGTACACGTGAACACCCTCCAATAATTGGATTTAGAGAGCTAGTAAAGTTTTGCCTTTAGGGCCCTGCAAATGGGCAAGGGAATTTTGTAGCAGCAGAAACGACAGTATGCCGACAGATTACATGGCGCAACTGCACAAGCCTGATCAGCGAGGCAGTACGCAGCGAGCCGGCCGAGCCGCCTGTATTGATTTCGTCCTGATCCGCGGGGATATATTCCCCGCCGCACGATCGATCTATACCGCGACGCGCCCGCGCACAGGTATATACGTGCCTGCGCGCGCGCGCGACGCCGCGTGCAAGTACCGAGGCGGCTGATGCGTCGGCACGGGGAGAGACGGAGCCAACTGCTGCCCGGTTGAGCGTGCAAGCGCGCGGGCACTTTTTCTTTAGCAGCAAGCTAGGCGGCGCGCGCTAGCTCGTACTGATCGACACCTGGTCCACCCACTTTTGGCCTTTTGGGACGGTGCAACTTGCCTCCTATATATCCATCCATCGATATGTTTTACACACGATTTTGTGGCGGGGTGGGGGGCAGAGGAAATCCGGCCGGTCGCAATAGGCGGTGATAAAAAAGCACCAAAACCCAACGCGTGGTGTGGCCGTGGAGTACGTAGCCCGGGCTGGGGGTGAATATTCTTTTTGAGAACTTTAATTTACAACTGGGGCTGGATATTCCGTCTCCACATTTTCTCGCCTTAGTCCGGCCGCCGCCCGGTCTTGCCACCCACATGACCCAGATTCCACAGCCCAGCGACCTGTGCGAGCTCCACACATAGCTGCGTATGTTGCACCACTCCACCAGAGGATGTCACGAAGAGTACTGTGATCGAATGAAAGCTCTTACGGAGTTACGGTGGAGACAGGTGTACTATGAAGAGCATCTACTTACTGTAGAGAAATATATGTACTTTTGAATGTGGACGATATACTGGGCCTCGTGGACACTGACTGAATATAAGAATGCGAACGAATGGATGGTTTATTTGAAGGAGAGGGAACGAATATAAGCAAGTATTTGAATTTTGGGAACATAAGCATATGTAAGATCAATTTATTCCACACATAAATCATGCCATTAAACATGTAAACAAATAAAACAATTTCACGGGTATGATTTAGACATGTATACAAATTAACTGCACATAAATACATGTTGGACATCAGGACATCGACACACTGCAACCGTGGCCAACAAACGGTTATATAGCGATGCTGGATTGGATGTTGACAACAACATGCCTACTGACCAGCAGGAAGTGTTGTGGATGAACAGTGAGAAGTTGTGCATATCCTTCCAAAAACACAATGCGGCTTCTCCCTAGCGTAGTTTTTCTAAAGGCAAGGATGGACTACTGTAGGTTCCATATATCTTATCACTGCTGATATGTATAAGTCACACATAACTTGTCTAGATTTTACATCACTCATAAACACCACATTTTTTTCGATAGATCAAATTTACAGCATTTAAAAACGTACTAGGAGATATCATTTTTAACACCACATTTTTTTCGATAGAGCAAATTTACAGCATTTAAGAACGTACTAGGAGATATCATTTTTTCTAGTGTAAATTTGGTATCTCTCGGTACTTCAAGTACTAAGAGATATAGCAAGTTTTACACTAAAATAAAATTACTCTTTTCAATAAGACGTTGGCTCGATGCGTATATAGATACCACGACGAACACCAGACAATCGTAACCAATTTCATCGTAAAAAAAACGTAAAGAGCAAACATACCACCTTTTATTATCGTTACTGTCATGATCAGATACGCATGTCCGCACTTCCGGGGTAACATTTCACTTCACTCTTGGAAACATGCTTTTACCTGGTATAACTATCATGAGTGCAGCTTCCTGCAGCTTCTGCTGTCCATTTCGGGGGTAAAGCAGCGAACATCAGCACACCGTGCGCGGTTGAATAGTCAGAAAAGCGGTACGTAAAAGTTTCCACCAACAAGCGGCGCGGTTGTTTTCTTGTAGACTTGTGGTGTCGCGCGTATTTTTATCCCTGCCGACGATTTGCCGATCGATAGGCCAGGTGATGGTGATAGAGGCGACTTGATGACGTACTCTATATGCCGCGCCGCTCACTGTATAAATAGATCGCGTCTGCATGCCAGCCGCCACATGCACAGTCGCACACCCGGTATGTCCATCTAGCCATTTGGATGCTGCTGCCTAGCTACTAGAACGCTACTTGCAGATAACTATAACACCAGCAGAAACTGTGATCTCGATCGATCAGTACATGCATATATAAGCCAACAACCGACTTGAGATCTCTCTGCGCGATCGTTGCGGGCTTGCTTTGCTTGCGGCCGCGCCGGCGCGCATATATGGAGGACGACAAGAACAACAACAGCAAGGAGGAGGGGAAAAAGTCGACGTCGTCGTCGTACCGCGGCGTGCGGAAGCGGCCGTGGGGGAAATTCGCGGCGGAGATCCGCGACCCGGAGCGCGGCGGCGCGCGCGTGTGGCTCGGCACGTTCGACACCGCGGAGGAGGCCGCGCGCGCGTACGACCGCGCCGCATTCGCCATGAAGGGCGCCACGGCCGTCCTCAACTTCCCTGGAGAGATGAGCGCCAGCGCCGGCGCTGCAGCCACCGGTTCTGCTTCGTCGACGTCGTCCTCCAGGGCGGCGGCGGCGCCGTGGGGGAGCCGCGGCGACAAGGTGGAGCTGGAGTGCCTCGACGACAAGGTCCTTGATGACCTCCTCGCCGAGGACAACTATCGCGACAAGAAGTACTAAGATAGTACTTCCTCCGTTACATGATATAAATCGTTATAGCAGGATGCTATAATGACTTATAATCTGTAACAGAGTAATAAGTACGTTCAACATAATAAAGTCGTTATACAGTCGTCTGTATATACGTATGCTCGATACTTCAAATAACAGAAGGAAGCGTAGGAAAGTACGTACGTACTCAGTACACTGTACTCTCCTCGGTATAGTAGCTTCCTATAATGGCATGCAAGAACATATATATGGGCATGCATGCATGACATATAGTTGTCTGGTTGGCACACGCGAGTACGTACGTGCAGATCATCATGTACGTCGTTGTTTCCGGAACGTACGAAGTCAAGCGCATGATGCAGGATGCAGCAGAAAACACTTGGTTCAATTTACCAAACATGCATCGCTCAGCCAAGCTAACTAGTACAGCTAGTATGTATACGTTAGCATCGCGCATGGGCAGAACTGTATATTTGTACTCTTTCAAGGGCTGGAGAGCAATCAATACTCCTCCCATAAGTACTTGCAAAATAGTACACTCTCCGTCCAAAAAAACCAACTTCTATAAATAAATCCGGACATGCATTTCTTCAGTTTGAAGTTGATTTACTTTAGGATGGAAGGAGTACTAGTAGTGCTGTAATGTATTGTATACTCATTAAACTTGTTACAGTATTGTTCCATATTTGTCAGTGAAGTAGATATAACAAGGAAACGGCCGGTGAATTCCTCGTCCAAATATTACCTCGACCGTTTTCTCGGATAGAAGGTCATTGACTGAATCTCATCCTATGCCATTATCTGACGGCTACGGCTAAAACTCTACCACCCACGAAGAAACACAGTGAGCCGTCCCTATTCAACTACTCAACCAATTAGCCAAAGTTGGTCAAGTGAAAAATCGATTCCCCATCAACAATTAAAAATAAGTGATCCTCTGAAGTTGCCAAATCGAACCCACCGAATCAGTGCAACTCCCATGATTCACAAGGCGTGCGCAATCGTGACGGCGCAGCTAGCACTGGACCGTAGTCACCGTTGTCCGTACGAGGTGAGGGTGAAAAAGGATTTTCTCTTTCTCTCTTTTGAGAAAAGGAAGGAGTTGGCTGTAACGTTGGCGATGGCAACGGCAGACGGGCAGAGCACCAGCACCGCACACACGCGATATTGGGCCGGTGATGGGCCATGTGGAAAGCGTGGGCTGGGCTCGGACGTGTGGGGTGTGCGGGTCTCCCGGTTCGCTCGCAGCAAAAGCACCATACCATCACTGGACATTGCCTTCGTCGTCCTGTACGGATTCACCTTCTTCTTCGCCAACTTCGGGCCCAACGCCACGACGTTCATCGTGCCGGCCGAGATCTTCCCGGCGCGTCTCCGGTCAACCTGCCACGGAATCTCCGCCGCAGCCGGGAAGGCCGGCGCGATTCGGTTTCCTCTACACGGCGCAGCCACAGGACAAGGCGCATGTGGACGCCGGGTACAAGCCCGGGATTGGCGTGAGGAACGCGCTGTTCGTGCTCGCCGCGTGCAATCTTCTCGGGTTCCTCATGACATGGATGCTCGTGCCAGAATCGAAAGGGCAATCGCTCGAGGAGATGTCCGGCGAGGTCGACAACGAGGAAGATTCTGCCCACGGCGTTGGCGCCGCCAACCTGTCCGGAGATGAGATAGTGTAATCTTTCAGGACAAACGACGACGCACATTTGCATCCAAAGCTCTCGTACTGCTAAGTTGAATATTTGTGCGCTAACCTATATTATCGTAACACATTTAACCATTTTTTTAATTTTTTATATAACTATTTGAGTCACATGCAAAACCTAGGTGTATATATATGTCATATCCGTTGGAAAACCAACAGAGGCCAAAACAGATCACAGCAAATGCTAAAAGAACACACTACCGAAGCCTAACGCTAGGGATCACCCACGGTAGCAGATCGATCACAGCAAAAGCTAAAAGAACACACTACTAAAGTCTAACGCTAGGGAGCGCCTACTGAAGCAGATCTGGCAACGCAGAAGACTTCACAAAACATCAAGAGGAAAACGATCACCGCCACTCCCAGTGCAAAAGTCATCGAACACCCAGTCTATCCACACGAAGTTGAGCCACCGTTTCCTGGATACCTGGAATCCAACTTTCCAAGACTTGGATCTCCTCAGATTTCAACAACGGCCTCCACCGCAAAGTTTTGGATTGTGGCACCAAATGAGCTCAGCTTCACCTCTAGAGTCAAAAAAAAAGAAAAAAGAAGAAGAATGGAACAAGCATTAAGTTTCTTGCAATGCTTTAAGCAAGTATGGACAGAAAATACTTCTGAAGAAAGAAATATCAGACTTCTGAATAATTTGAAATGCACATAATTTTTTGGTATATGGAGTGCATATGAAATTTAAAGAGTTGATTCCTTAATTATGGTTGTTGGTTTGAATCTTCACTACATTTCAAATATCACAACAAATGTGCTGAAATTGATTGAGATTTGAGTAAGGGTGGGATTTAGTGAAACATTTATACTATAAAAACTGTGGTTATATGCCACAAGAAATAATATGTGTGGTTTTCTGTATCCCTATCCATAAAATATGAGGTTTTCTGAAATTTACTCGATAAAAAATGAAGGGTCGATCGTCCAAGTCATCCCATAACGAACCACCAATAATCTCTGTCTGCTATATTCATCTAATACCTCCTTCAGCCTGCAATTCAGATTTTATTAAAAAAAATCAGACGTGTTTTCAAACTTATTCAAGTACAGTACCACAACATTCTATTGTCTCTTACCATCCCCACAGTTCTTCTGTCATTCTAGGAGAGAATAGAATAGTTGTCAGGACATCGGGAAGTTCTTCTTGAAGATAATGAGAACAAAGAAGATCCAAATCTGAAAGCAACTGTAATGGTTCTTCTTTCTCCTCCATACCTTGTTCCACTTTTTGCACATTATTATCCTTCATGGTAATATTTTTTTTGTATGAAATTCAGATAAAAACATAGACAACACATAGAAAATAGGAAAAAGAACACAAAACTTTATCTTACCCTAGTTATTCCATGCTCATTGACTTGGCGTGGAAAAATTGACAAATTGTTAACACTTGGCTGATACTTTCTGTCAAGGTTATGGATAGTACATACCCAATAGTACTTGACTAAGGCTCGGCTAGGCCCATCATCTACCATGTCTTATACAGAATCATACCTCATATATGGAAGGAGTTCTAGATAAGGAAAGGTGAGAAGAGTTCTATATGTCAACTATAGGACTACTCGGATAGTATTTATATTGGTCTCCCTAGTTCTACTTGGACAAGGAGATTTCTATAGGTATAAATACAAGACCCCCTATGGAGAGAAGAGGAGGAAGCCAGATGATGGAAGAAAACTACCCAGTTGTCGACTATGTGTTGGTACTCTAGGTCACCAAGTCGATAATATTTAGATAGGTTACCGCATATTTGTACCTGTATGATGATGATGAATATAGATGAAGACCGGCTTTGGCCAATAGGAAGTAGGGCTATTACATGTCAGATAGGGGCCCGAACTAGTATAAAAATCCTTGCCTTTTTTTGTGATTGTCTTTTACTTCGATCTCACATAACCCTGGTGCCGATGTTCCCCTATACTATACAAAAACCATGTCGCAGATACTAGACGTCGACACTTTCCAAATTTTTTTCATATTTTTCACTGTCCGGAGCTTCCTTTTCCTCATTCTCACTCTGGAGATTATGTTGTTCACCATTATTTGCACTGTCCAGAGTTTTGTTCTCATTCTCACTCTTAGGATTATATATCATCACTTTTTTGAGGAGTGGATGCCCATTTTGAGTAATGTTAAGCCTCTAGTCATCTAATAACTTAAAACTCCAAGAACAACTTGAAGTCTGAATGCTACACTTGGCGGTGCAAGCCGACGAATCCTATGAAGCCCATTGAAAAATCCACATCTACTGAGGGAGGACCTCAATGCTAGGTTTAGCAATAAACAACGCCAGAAGCCATGCAATTGCTCATGGGGAGCAGATTGCTCAAGCATACCAATAAAGCGGGGAAAGAACGCTGGCAGGCCAATACTGTCTATCCTAAAGAGCTCAATGATCTCAACAATATATTGTATATAGTCCTGCGACATTGCTTCTTTACTGAATTCTGGACAAAACGGTGCCCAAATTTTAGCACGGGCTCCACCAATAACAAATATAGAATCCAAGTCGAACTGCCCATTCCAGCAGTGGCTCATTCTATGGGCTTCAATGATGCTTTGAAGTACATCCATGGCTATTACTCTCCCGACTTTAGTGGTGTCAACCACATCTAATGATGTACTGCCAGCAAATAATGTTCTTTTTACTGAGAAGCGATTTTCAGTTATCTTAATAAATTCTCTGAGAGATATAATACTAGACTTTCTAGAAGTGGGGTGGAGGTTGATGGGGTGGATATTTCAATAACAAAAGTTAGAGGAGCCGGAAAATTTTGGGTCCGCAACAATAAGAATGAGAAGTTCATCCTTCTCACTGTACAAGAATGAACAGTACAAAAACATACAAGAATGAACATAAAAAGAGTTATGTTGGGGGAGTGGCTCCGGGTGGATACAGAGGACACCCCGAACCACTGCCACCAGAGGAGGTCGACCATAATCGCTCCCTCCTCCGGAGGATCAGTAAAGCTCGGGATAGCCCCGGCGGGGGTCGAATCTCCGGAACCTCTCAGGGTCTATCAAGATCTCCAGAGATGGGCTTCGGGCCTCCCGGAGCCGAGAGCCTCCGTAAGCATCACAATGGAAGAGTGAAACCTGAGGTGCAGATCTTGGCGGCACGCTACCTGACTGAGCTCTGTCCCTCCCTAGGCCTAGAGGGCGTTGGCCTAATAATCACGGTAGGGTTCACCTGCCTCTCACGTCAACTTGACAAGCATAGAAAGAGGTCGGTTCCCTGGAGGGGGAACACATCGGATTGGGCAAAGCCAAGTCCACGGAGGGTTAATCCTATGGACAGGGCGAAGCCTCAAAGACTGCAAGGGCCCACTCACGGACCGGGTAAGGCAGGGAAGGCCAACGACCTGCCCTATTACCCGGGCAAAGCGCTGGGACCCCGCGGTAGGGCAGCGCTCCCCTGCAGGGGGCAATCCCCTTGTCAATAGGAATAGTCTAGGGCACCCCCGGGGTGGCCCACTAGCAGCCACTCCGGCCCCGCGCTGCAGGCGAGGGTAGTTTTGTATTTTCCTATTAACAGGGTTTTAGCACTATAAATATGTAAGGATCCCCTCAGAAGGAAGAGAGGACATTCTTGTAAGACAACCTCGTACAATCAATACTTGTTGGGTTTTGTACCAACAAGTTAAATGCTCGTCAAAAGTTCCAAAAGTAAACTCCCATTGAAAGAAACACTATGTAACTGATAGCCACTTAATTCACTAAAACTAAGAAGCATATTAAGGTGTCGCAACTAAGTAGCAATCAATAGTCCTATTCAAAAATTAACAAAGCAATATCCCATAATACTAAGAATAGCGAAAAGAATGGACGGTCTTTTAGTGTTGTACTTACAGCCATAGTCGTTGTATTAAGGTCCGCCTTTTGTTGCACACCACAGGGATTCAAATATGACTGTATATAGTCAACAAGACAATGTTCAATAAAAAAACTTATGTTCAAAACAAATACTTTGCAAAATAATATCTTCAGTTGAAAACGTATAAATATAACAAAGTGCCAAATGAATCATTTTGTACAACGTTGTACGTACTTGAGTCAGCTCCGAATCAATTGGCATAAAGCTGTTGTTTATATATGTTTCACCTCCATTTAACTAATAAACCATGGTAAAGAGCGATCACAAGTGCATTTCCATCACATAAAGAAATAACAAAAGAAGAGAACAAAGAAATAATTAATGAAGAGAATAGCATACCTCATTTAGCGATTGTCAAACTACACCGGTTTCTAAATAACCTAAATCAGTGACTAAAGTATATAGTGAATCTTCGACCTGCACATGATTAAATAAGATGAAAAGAAAATAAAAGACAGCTATACAGAACTCCTAGAGTAATAGAAGACAGCAAACACGAATGAAGTTCTCACCTTAACTATACTACTAAAGTGATTGTTCCAGAAAAGAACACATGGGCTTATTTCAATGATGTCTTTACAGAGGCAAACCAAGCTGCAGCATTGATACAGTTGTCAACGGCTGGTATCCGTAGACAGGGTATATAGATGACGTTGAAACGTTGGCATAAGGACTAATATATTACGACATGATCGGGTAGCTAAGGCAAGGATTTTTATACTGGTTTGGGCCCCGAGAAGGTAATAGCCCTACTCCAGTTTATATGGGATTGCTGGTGGGATAAATCTCGAGTACAGAGTATAATGTATGGAATCGAGGATCCGGCGAGATTATGCTCGAAAGGGTCGAATATAATCTCGACGGCTTTGGTGACTATGGTTGTGGAACTAGGCTTCTAGCTTTGGTGTCTTGGTCGATCTGTCCCTTTTACCCGTGGGGATAATAATCCTTTTATACCGTGAACCACCAGCAATCCTCGTGTACGACTTCAGACTACGGATTCTGTACGATTAAGGAAAGGCTTCGCTTCCCCCGAGTAGGAATCCGTCCCTATCTTCTCCAATGCGAACTCCTTCCGTATTCCTCTATGTCTTCCTTATATGTTACGGCCTTCTTTCCGTATCTGCACAGATATGCCTTCATTTGTACTCTGTGTCTTCGAGTAATGAGGGTATCCCTTATCCATAATTCTGACAACAATACTTCAATATAACCACCAGTGGCATACAACGAATAATTTTCCGACCAAAAAGACTACGTGTAAAAAAAAAAGGAAAATTAGCTATTACCCACGAGAGGGCCCTCCAGAAACTTCTTAATCAGCGCTGCTACAAATAACAAACAAAAGCAATATCAGGAGTACAGAAAAATGTTGTGCAAAAAAACTGTAACTGAAATATAATACTAACCATTCGGAAAATTAGGATCTTTAACCTCCAAAGTAAGTTTTTCAAAAGAATGCGAGGATACTCCATCCACCAAATTCTAAAGAAATATCTAAGCATTAAAAATCACAGAGAATAGGGAAATTTGCACACTGAATTGAAAATTTTGCAACAACTAGCTTACCTCTGCATCATCAACAACCCAACCATGCCTAAGCGAGATATCTAGGCATTCAAAAAGCATATATTCTGGCATTTTTGTGAATCCATCAGTTCTGCAATATTAAATTCACAAATATCATATGGTCATCCCAACCACAATAAAAGCACAGACAAAGAAGCAATATCTAAGGTGTAAAACAATCACCTATTGAAGATGACATCCACATCAAGGCCTCTAACAAGTGCCAGTACAACATCCAGTGTTTGTCACACCTGAACCATACACCTATTGAACACAACATACGCCACCTAAGGCTAAAGGTGGATACACATTCATGCAAAGGAAATTGCGTTATACGACTGTGGCTAACCTACATTTTCTCGCTATTTTTTAGGAAATTCTCAACGGTAGTAAGAAGATGGTTTAGGGAGACCTCATTGATACTTGATTCAAAATTGATCTTCCCATTAAGCAGTAAGGCATTGCCTGTGGTAAAATAAATAAAAACAGGGTAAATCTAAATCAAGAGGAAGTAACAAATTGCAAATATTAAAAGTGAAGTCACTACCACCTACATGTGTGGACAGGCCGAAGAAATCAATCTTCCTCACACTATAGAACGTGTTGGAAGTGTCAGGGGTAGTTCAGGAAAAAGAAACACACACTTCATATGCATTAACAAAATTATACAGGCATTTTCCAACACCATCCAATTATATAGGTCTGCATAATGAGAAGGACCTTGTTTACATTTGTGAGATTGGAGCCATTTTTGATAGTAGAATTTCTGTCAGGGGCATTAGGAATTGTTTCATCAATATTATTAGCAGCATTGTTGCCAAGGGCTGAAACATCGACAGCATTAGGACATATTGCAGGTTCAGCTGCATTTCCTTGAGGGGCATCATCAACATTAGAAAATATTTCATCAATATCAGGAACCTCATCAACATAAGGAAATACTGCAGCAATAACAGCAACATCTATACTCCTACTGGCAGCCTTTTCGTCTTCGCTCATGCATTGCAGCAACTGGTTCTGTAAAGATGGTTATAGACTTATTTATCACTACATGAGTACTCAGTAAGAGTGAAGAGATCGATAACTACATATAAACAAGAACCTCCGGATGCAAACATACCCATATGTAAGCTACTGCATGGGGCAAGATGACTACACGAAAATCCAGAACAGACTTCAAAAAGTAATTCCACAAGTCCTGGATTTCAGCACAAGCCTTATTAACCTGCAATGTAGAAAGTTTAGTCCAATAAAAGGTCTTTGTATCTGTGCAGGAATGACTTTCCATTGTACTCCACGCTTCCGGGTATCAAGAATATATCTTATCTGTAACCCTGACAAATTCCTCGTTCAAATATTACCTCGACGGCTTTCTCATATAAAAAGTTCATTGACTGAATCTCATCCATTTCCAAAAAGGCGGAAGATGCCATTATCTGACGGCTACGGTTAAAACCCTACCACCCACGAAAAAACACAGTGAGCAGTCCCCATTCAACTACTCAGCCAAATTTACCGAAGTTGGTCAAGTGAAAAATCGATTCCTCAACAACAATAAAAAAGAAGTGATCCTCTGAAGTTGCCAAACCGAACCCACCAAATCAGTGCAACTCCCAATGATTCGCAAGGCGTGCGCGATCCTGACGGCGCCACGCAGCAGCACTGTATCGAGCCCCTACTAGGTGAGGGTGAAAAAGGTTTTGTTTTTCTTTTGACGAGAAAAAATGCAGGTGCGTTGCTACGGGTAAGCTTTTTGTTGTTTAATAATCTATGTTAGATAATTATCTACCTATAAATACATACACAGTAAAACACCATTAGCAAGAGAGAAGTACAGATTAATTTTTGTTGCTGATTTTGCTTTACAATTTTTTTTTTGCCAGCTTCAATAGTTAATGCAAGAAGGGAAAATAAAAAAAAATGACTAAAGACAAACATATTCCGGCCTGTACCGTGAGGCCCACGGCCATTTGCACACGCGCAGCGGCGAAGGAGAGAAAAGGAAGAAGTTGGCTGTAACGTTGGCGAAGGCAACTGCAGAGCACCAGCACCGCACAGGCGCACACACGCGATATTGGGCCGGTGATGGGCCATGCGGGAATGCTTGGGCTGGGCAAGGTCGTGTGGGCTGTGCGGGCAGCGGGCCTCCCGGTTCACGGTGGATTCCAGGATTTCTTCTGTTTCGATATTCTGATTTCTGTTTTGATACTCTGTTATCATTTATCGGAGGATCATCACGATCCGTGAAAAAGTGTATGTTTGACAGCTAACCGTGTGTCGCGAACGTATCTCGTTTGTGTAACAGACTCGGACTCGCGCGCGATCTACGGCCGGCGCGATTCAGCTCGGAATCGAAATTTCCGATCTGCTATATTAGGCATCGCGTTGGATCGTCGCAGCCGCCGAAACCCAACGCGAGACAACACAATCGCAACCATGGCGAGGGAGGATCAGCAGCTGCAGGTTCTGAACGCGCTGGACGCGGCGAAGACGCAATGGTACCACTTCACGGCGATCGTGGTCGCCGGCATGGGGTTCTTCACCGACGCCTACGACCTCTTCTGCATCTCGCTCGTCACCAAGCTTCTCGGCCGCATCTACTACACCGACACGACAAGCCCAAGCCCCGGCACGCTCCCTCCCAACGTCGCCGCCGCCGTGAACGGCGTCGCGCTCTGCGGCACGCTCGCTGGGCAGCTCTTCTTCGGGTGGCTAGGCGATAAGCTCGGACGCAAGAGCGTCTACGGGATGACGCTGCTTCTCATGGTGATCTGCTCCATCGCGTCGGGTCTCTCGTTTGGTCACACGCCGACCAGCGTCATGGCCACGCTCTGCTTCTTCCGATTCTGGCTCGGGTTCGGCATCGGCGGCGACTACCCGTTGTCCGCGACGATCATGTCCGAGTACGCGAACAAGAAGACCCGCGGCGCGTTCATCGCCGCAGTGTTCGCGATGCAGGGGTTCGGCATCCTCGCCGGCGGCGTCGTCACGCTCGCCATGTCATCGGCGTTCCAGGCCGCGTTCCCGGCGCCGGCGTACGAGATCAATGCCGCGGCGTCGACCGTGCCGCAGGCAGACTACGTGTGGCGAATCATCCTGATGCTCGGCGCGATGCCGGCGATACTGACGTACTACTGGCGGATGAAGATGCCGGAGACGGCGAGGTACACTGCTCTGGTCGCCAAGAACGCGAAACAGGCGTCGTCGGACATGGCCAAGGTGCTGCAGGTTGAGATCGAGGTGGAGGCGGAGAAGCTTGACCACATCACGAGGGGAAAAGACTACGGCCTCTTCTCGTCGCGGTTCGCCAAGCACCACGGCGCGCACCTCCTCGGCACGGCGGCGACGTGGTTCCTTGTCGACGTGGCATACTACAGCCAGAACCTGTTCCAGAAGGACATCTTCACCAGCATCCATTGGATCCCCAAGGCGCGCACCATGAGCGCGCTCGAGGAGGTTTTCCGCATCTCACGCGCACAAACTCTCATCGCGCTCTGCGGCACCGTGCCGGGATACTGGTTCACCGTCTTCCTCATCGACGTCATCGGACGCTTCAAGATCCAGCTGTTGGGATTCGCCGGGATGACGGCGTTCATGCTCGGCCTCGCCATCCCGTACCACCACTGGACATTGCCAGGGAACCAGGTCGCCTTCGTCGTCCTCTACGGATTCACCTTCTTCTTCGCCAACTTTGGGCCCAACGCCACCACGTTCGTCGTGCCGGCCGAGATCTTCCCGGCGCGTCTCCGGTCAACCTGCCACGGCATCTCCGCCGCGGCCGGGAAGGCCGGCGCGATCATTGGTGCGTTCGGTTTTCTCTACGCGGCGCAGCCACAGGACAAGGCGCATGTGGACGCCGGGTACAAGCCGGGGATCGGCGTGAGGAACGCGCTGTTCGTGCTCGCCGCGTGCAATCTTCTTGGGTTCCTCATGACATGGATGCTCGTGCCGGAATCGAAAGGGAAGTCGCTCGAGGAGATGTCCGGAGAGGCCGAGGAGGAGGAAGCTTCCGCACAGGGCGTTGGCGCCGCCGCCAACCTGTCCGGAGATGAGATAGTGTAATCTTTCAGGACAAAACGACGAACATATGCATCCGAAGTTCTCGTACTTGTAGCGTGATAGGAAATACAATACTTATTTTGGCACGTACTCCGTACTTGCTTAATTTAGATAGCATTAGGACTTTTTTTTGTGCTACATTTTCGAGTACTTGAGCTACCTTTTAATTCCGAGTATTTAATTCTAGGCAAGAATTTCGCTTGTTTTAAGAACTTCAGAGAGAAAACGTACCACTTTCTATGAAGGATTTTCTAATGATTGTACACATTCGTGTGCCAAGCAGGTGCATTTCATAAACAAATTTACGATCCAACAAATGATACCTCGAGGTACCATAATACGATCCAACCATTTATTTGGATGGACTACTAGTTCACTGCACATGCATGTTTCTGAGAATTAATTATGAATTACATTGGATTGATCAGAATTCTTCAATTTTAGGTCTGCAGTGCTCACTATGTCTCATCAAGCTTGTGTTAAGAGACGTATTCATCGATATGTGCATTTTTGCAGTATTGTAACTGCTATGTGTCTTTCATGCAACGTGTGGATGCGTTTTTGAGAATGTTTATGCTAGTTGTTTTTTTTTTAAGAGAATGTTTATGCTAGTTGCTATCTTCTGTCAAGGCATCTACCCTGCATGGCCCTTAATTTATTTACTTGATTGCTGGCCCATCGGCAAATAGTTGAATCTTAAGAGCTTACTACTCTTTTAATGCATGTTTGCAATGGATTGCTGTACTTGTTTGTCCTGTTGAATGTTCACTTGCTGGGTCTAATTAGCGTCCTCTAATATCATGCCATTCGGATTGTACTTGTGTTTTCACTCTAACACTTTGTCCATGAGCCATATCTTATACTATTTCTTTTCATCCTCCGCCGCCACCTTCTCATCACCAAACATGATTAGTACTTCCTCCGTTTCAGATTATAAGACATTCTGTCTCTCTAGTAGGACGTCTTACAATCTGAAACAAAGGATGGTATTGAAAAGCTATTATTCTCTCTTCCTTGTACTATGTCCACCGGACCATCGCTAATGACTCAAAGGCACGCACCGTACCCCCTATTCAACACACATCGTCACACGCCCATACAACTGCGCCCTCTCAAATTAATATGTAACTACCCTGAAAAAATCAATATGTAACCATTGGACAATATGTGTGTACGTGAAGATTCCTCTCACCCTATATCGAAGGTCTTAAGTTAACCTCTGACCAATCCGAGTGTGACTGATTAACAAATTAAGAAACCCCGGCCCGAATGACTAATCATATGATAATTCACGAGGACAATTTTCAGGCTTTACAAGTTACATGCCCCATCCACGCAGCTGACGCCTGTGACAGCTGTACAAATAGTTTATTTAACCTGTATGCTCCTTCTTCATGGTCCCAAACTTCTGATTTTGATGTCATTTTCTTCAGTACCAAGTTGCGACCTATAGTGTTTAAGTACTGTAGATGCCAGGCGAGCCAAATGTCGATCAGTCAACGAACAGGACAAATGGGGTACAAACAAGTGACAACCGTACAATAAAAACCGAGAGAGAAGAGTCACATGTCGTCGCTTCAAACAACTTCCTGAACGACTACATATGCATATCCATTGCATTTTACAGACGAAAAACACACGGTTCTCTTTCAAAACAGGCTCACAAATAATCAAAGAGCATATACACATTTCACATACAAACTAGTAAACTACTACTGCTTGTAATCACTATCTGAAACTTCTAAATACTTATCCAGAGAATCTTCCATTCGCACGGCAAAGCGACGACTAGAGTTGTTACGGTTGGTAAAAGAGAAGACAGCAGTGCAGCACCAATGGGTTAGCGGCAACCACTCTGCAACCCATCACGCTCGCGCGAACGTCACATAGCTCGCGCGGTCAAACCAATTCAATTCGGATATACCGCCTCCTCGTCGTCGTCGGCGACCTCCTGCGAGATCACCTCGAGCGATTTCCCCTTTGACTCCGGCACGAGCAGCGTCATGACCGTCCCAAGGAAGTTCGTGCCGGCGAGCACGAACAGCGCGTTCTTGATCCCAATCCCCTTCGGGTACCCAGGCTCAGGCTTGTGCTGATCCTGCGCCGCGTACAAAAACCCGAACGCGCCAATGATCGCGCCAGCTTTTCCAGCCGCCGCGGAGATGCCGTGGCACGTCGACCGTAGCCTCGCCGGGTATATCTCCGCCGGCACGATGAAGGTCGTGCTGTTTGGCCCGAAATTCGCGAAGAAGAAGGTGAATCCGTACATGACGATGAAACCCGTGTGGTGTCCCGGCGTCGTCCAGTGGTGGTACGGGATGGCGAGGCCGAGCATGAACACGGTCATCATGAAGAATCCCATGATCTGGATCCAGAATCTCCCCATGATCTCGATGAACGCGACGGTGAACCAGTACCCGGGGATCGTGCCGCACAGCGCGATGAGCGCCTGTGCGCGTGAGATGCGGTAGAGCTCCTCGAGCGCGTTCATGGTCTTCGCCGGTGGAATCCACCCGACCTTACTGAAGATATCCTTCTGGAACAGGTTCTGGCTGTAGAAGGCGATGTCGAGGAGGAACCACGTGCTGGTGGTGGCCAGGAGGTGGAGCCCGTGTCGCCGCAGGAACTGACGCGAGAAGAGCCCCCACTCGTCGCCGCCGCCGACGGCGACCGTCTCGGCGTGCTCGACGTTCTCCTCGATCTGTGTGTGAAGCACCTTGGACATGTCGGCCGCCGCCTGCTTCGCGTTGCGGGCAATGAGCGCCGTGTACCGAGCCGTCTCCGGCATCTTCATCCGCCAGTAGTAGGTGAGCGCCGCCGGGATTGTGCCGAACATGAGGATGATGCGCCACACGTAGTCGGCCTGCGGGACGAGGGATTCCGCGCGGTTGTCGGCGTACGACGGCGCCGGGTACGCGTGACGGAAGCCCGACGACACGGCGAGCGCCACGATGGCGCCGAAGAGGATCCCGAACCCCTGCATCGCGAACACGGCCGCGATGAACGCGCCGCGGGTCTTCTTGTTCGCGTACTCGGACATGATGGTGGCCGATAACGGGTAGTCGCCGCCGATGCCGAACCCGAGCCAGAACCGGAAGAAGCAGAGCGTGGCCACGACGCCTTTCGCCGTGCGCCCGAACGAGAGGCCCGACGCGACGGAGCAAACGACCATGAGAATCAGCGTGAAGCCGTAGACGCTCTTGCGTCCGAGCTTGTCGCCGAGCCATCCGAAGAAGAGTTGCCCCGCGAGCGTGCCGCAGAGCGCGACGCCGGTCACGGCGGCCGACACGTTGGGCGGGAGCGCGCCGGGGGTTTCCTTTGTGACGTCGGTGTAGTAGATGCGGCCGAGCAGCTTGGTGACGAGAGAAATGCAGAAGAGGTCGTAGGCGTCGGTGAAGAAGCCCATGCCGGCGATGACGATGGCCATGAAGTGGTACCATTGTGTCTTCGCTTGGTCGAGCGTGCTCAGCACGTTGAGCTGCCCTCCCGCCATGATCTCTGCTCTTTAGCTTTCTCCTCTTTTCCTTTCCCTTTGCTTTACCACTGAACTGACTTCACTGGATGCACGGATATATACTGGGATAAGCTAATGATACTCTTGCTGGTCCAGGGTTTGAAGTCAAACTTGTGAACTCTGAGCTTGCTCGTCTTGTACTCGTTCGTCGTTCTTATCATAAGCAGATCAGAGAAAAGAGGGGGCGGACTGCAAAACTGAAAGTCTTTTGGTCTTCGTTCTTCCCGCGTTTGGATCAGTAATTAATCTGCACATCTTCATCAGTGAGACAACGAACTGTAAGCATACTGACGAGGGCATGTCTGAGATGGATCGTCATTTGTACTGTATACATAACACAATCGGTTCTCATTGGCAGATTGAAACAAAACAACGACAAGCTGAATAAGAACCAACTACCAAGTAATTGTGGTGAAATGTACGTACATACGATAGACTCTGGATTAATTGTGGTGAATTGCACGTACATACGACAAACTCTGGATCCTGCCGTGTTTTTTCAACTGGTCCGGTAGTTCTGACTTAACATTCGTTTTCTGCTATGGAAGTCTTCATTGTTGACCCTCTAGTGGCATTTTGCAGGGCATGGCTGGCTGCACTATTGGCTCAATAATGTCCAGTTCATAGCGTCCTTCGGTAGAGTGGGCACACAACTCGCAACACTAGTTGCAGTACACAAGGGGCCTCCCCCTATTCAATTGTCTTATTTCTTGGTTTCCCCTTCCCCGTGCCTAGCTAATAGATCTGGGTAGTCTCCATCAAGTTTTGGTGATTGAATTGATAAGGGGGATGAAACTTCAGATAGAACCAAAGCATGTCCCTTTCGTTACAACGATCGGAGAAACTCGACGAAATTTCCAGCGAGCTCCTTTACGAGGAATTCTAGAAAACAACTTGAGAAATTAGAAGCATACACAAGCGAGTAGTAGATAGATCATAGTACTGAGATGTGCATGCACGAATAAGTTCCTTACATGGCTTGTGACACAAACACAGGATAGATAGTGGAGAAAGCTAGGTGCCCGTTACTGGTCACATGCATCAAACGTTTTGCGGCTCCGTAACATCACGGCGAGAGCTCTCCACCTCCTTGCCGGCCGGCTACATACTTACATCAGAGAACATGTATTTTGCACAAAAATATGGGCGTGTGACTTCAACCACATCAATCGTGTTCGATTCTGTCACACTCACTTATTCTTGTTTTCAATAAGAGACCCTTTACGGTTAAATAATCAATCAAACTTCTCTTTCGTTGTCCCCCATATGGGTCGATACATGAAATCTTCTAATCCGTCCAATTATTAAAACAAGGGGATGGCGCCAAATGAACTGTGACAAAGGTTGAAGGAAAGCAGTTGAACATGGTGTCTAGCAGGCCTAAGAAATCGGCTACGTGTGTTTTCATTAAACTTTCTTATTTATATACAAAGACAAATATCTTACCTTCTTCTAGAAAAAAAAAGTGACTCTACGCAGAAATGCATAATTATATGTGCCATGTATACCATGATAGCCCGTAATTGAGTTATTCTAGCCGTCAAAGTCAGGTAAGACTTGCAGTATTTTCTTTTACACCACGTGGTGCTCAAGGAAAAATGCTACACCATTTGCCTCACGAAGAGGATGAGTGACCCAAACTGCCATATTTTCGACGCTACTACGTACTGTCAGCTGCTGCCTGCAACCTGCATGTCAGGAAAAACGACCCGTTGACCTCACCTCCACTCGCAAGTCGCAACCATCGTTCCATCAAGGCGGCGCGCCGCGCGCCGGGTGAGCCCAAGGACGGACGGACGCACACACTGTATGGGAAAAAAAAAATTGCAGAGAGCGCCCCGTGATCAGCCGCGCCAGTTCACGAGAGACGAACACCGGCCGCGGGTTCCTCGTGCGCCGTCCCCACTGGGTTTGCTATTTGGCATCCGAGCGCCAGAATCAGAGGTGGCGCTCGGTTTTTTCTGTCAAATCATCGTCACCGTCGCTTCCGTTAAAAAGTTTCTTTCCTTTTTTGGTACAATTGTTACACCTTAAAAAAAATAGTTGAAACTTTCAATTTAAAAGATTTCAAAACTTTCAAATTGAAAGAAATTAAATTTTCAAATAGAAAGGAAATCAAAATTTTCAAATAGAAGAAAACTTTCAACTTCAAATAATTGAAACTTTCAACTTGAAAAAGAATTGAAACTTTCAACTTGAAAGAATTTGAACTTCCAAATAGAGAGGAAACTGAAAATTTTCAAATAAAAAGAAAAATTGAAAAAAAATCAAATAGAAAGGAAATAAAAAAATTCAGACAGAAAATAAATAAAAATTTTCAAGTAGAAAAAAAAATCAGAAAACCCCAAATCCCGG
>CM002481.1:2631787-2695489 GCA_000325765.3 Leersia perrieri
CAAGGACTCTGTATCCCCAACTCAGGTATGATCCTGTCTCGTATGCTTATTTCCTCCCTGGATGTGTGGAGTCCAACTTAGAGATAAATATGTCTGAAGCATAAATATGAAAGCCCTCAAGGGGGGGGGGCCGGGAGCAGGGGCGGAGCCAGGCATAGGGCAATTAGGGCTTAGGCCCTATGCCTGGCTCAAAAACTCCACTTAATTTCTTTATGAATTATATGAAAATTTTAAAGATGTGTAATATCTAGTGAAGATTGATTAATTGGGCCCTAGGGTTGCACATTTTCTGCCTCCGCCCCTGGCCGGGAGGGTTATAGCCTAGCGGTTACAATGCTCAATGAGAAAGGCACAATCTCAATCCCTAACACAACCGCGTCGAGTCGAAGCCAAAGAAGAACATTAAAAGTTGCTGACAACATCCACCGCATAGCCGCATTGACTAATTGGATGTGCTAGCTACATAGCTTTCTATTCTCTGTACTTGGCGAGATACATACATCCCACATACATATTAGAGCCTCAAACAGGAGCAAGGCTATTACAAATATCAGGACCCAGGCTTGTATAAATCATGTGTTTCTTGTCGGTACGTTCCTTGCAGGTCTTGAATGATCTCCCAAGTATTACAAATTTCGTATTTGGATCATCACTCGACGACAAATATAATAACTTTATATAAGCGTAAAATGGATCTAGATTAACCCAATAAACGAAAAACAAAGAAAGCTAAAGTTACACTGAATTTATAATAGAGTTGTAGATTAATTTGTGTTGTGCAAGTTTAACCTAGCTATTAAAATTTGGTTCACTTGACCGGACCGAGAAATAGAAAATAGACCACTGTTTCTTTGTTCGTACCAGTTTTGATATTTTTCCCGTAATTGCATACTACACAGTACCTCCGTACCAAAAAAACAAAATATACATATTTCTGGCTCTGGATCTACCAACTATAAGCCTAAAGGGCATCACCAATGTATATGGACAAAGGTGGTGTTATGGTGGGGCCAACGTGGGACAGGCCTTAAGCTAGGTCCCACAAAAAACTGACACAGCTGCTATGAACCTCACGTGCAAATTAAAATATACCACCTCAAACCAACTGCTTATCCCTTACTACTCTCTCTCATTCCTGCATAAAAAATGCTCCACAATATATATGGACAACCTTAAGGGCATAAGACCCACCTATACCGCCACATTGTGGATGTCCTAACTACTAATATTTTTTGATGAATGTCGACATAAATTGAACAAAGTCAACATATTATTAGCTGTGTGCCAACCGCACATGCCATTTACAATACATTTTCAATGAATATATGCCATTTATATTAGTTGCAGGGAAAATTCACAAAACCTCACAAGTTTGTTTCAGAAAAAAGAAAAAATAGTATAACCCACAAGTCCACAACTGTAAAAAGAAGCAAACACTACAAAAGTACAAATCTAGAAGAAGTGATCACACACCAACAAGGTAAAGCACACTCAATTTTTCACTCACGTCGAAGCAGGATGTTCATGTAGAGATCAGGCCTCCTCGTCGACGACGTTCTCCTTGGACATCTCCTCCAGCGACTTGCCCTTCGACTCCGGCACTAACAAAGTCATGAGCATGCCGAGGAAGTTTGTACCGGCGAGCACGAAGAGCGCGTTGCGGATACCAATACCGCGCGAGTAACCCTCGTCGGGCTTGTGCTGATCCTGCGACGCGTACAGGAACCCGAACGCGCCAATGATCGCACCGGCCTTTCCTGCCGCGGCGGAGATGCCGTGGCACGTCGACCGGAGCCTCGCGGGGAAAATCTCCGCCGGCACGATGAAGGTCGTGCTGTTGGGCCCGAAGTTGGCGAAGAAGAAGGTGAATCCGTATAGAACCACGAATCCGGTGTGATGTGCCGGCTTGGTCCAGTGCTCGTACGGCACACCGAGCGCGATCATGAACACGGTCATCATGAAGAACCCCATGATCTGGATCCAGAACCTACCGACGATGTCGATGAACGCGACGGTGAACCAGTACCCGGGGATCGTGCCGCACAGCGCGATGAGCGCCTGTGCGCGTGAGATGCGGTAGAGCTCCTCGAGCGCGTTCATGGTCTTCGCCGGAGGAATCCACCCGACCTTACTGAAGATATCCTTCTGGAACAGGTTCTGACTGTAGAAGGCGATGTCGAGGAGGAACCATGTGCTGGTGGTGGCGAGGAGGTGGAGCCCGTGTCGCTGCAGGAACTGACGCGAGAAGAGCCCCCACTTGTCGCCCTGCACCACCTGCTTCTCGACCACCTCCTCATTCTCCTCGATCTCGGTCTGGAGCACCTTGGACATGTCGGCCGCCGCCTGCTTCGCGTTGCGGGCGATGAGCGCCGTGTACCGAGCCGTCTCCGGCATCTTCATCCGCCAGTAGTAGGTGAGCGCCGCCGGGATTGTGCCGAACATGAGGATGAGCCGCCACGCGTAGTCGGCCTGCTTGGGCAGCGACGCGGCCGGGTTCTGGGCGTACGACGGCGCCGGGTACGCGTTCCGGAAGCCGGCCGACACGACGAGCGCCACGATGGCGCCGAAGAGGATCCCGAACCCCTGCATCGCGAACACGGCCGCGATGAACGCGCCGCGGGTCTTCTTGCTCGCGTACTCGGACATGATCGTGGCGGATAGCGGGTAGTCGCCGCCGATGCCGAACCCGAGCCAGAACCGGAAGAAGCAGAGCGTGGCGATGACGCTGTTGGGCGTGTGGCCGAAGGAGAGGCCCGACGCGATGGAGCAGACGACCATGAGAACCAGCGTGAATCCGTACACGCTCTTGCGTCCGAGCTTGTCACCGAGCCATCCGAAGAAGAGCTGCCCCGCGAGCGTGCCGCAGAGTGCGACACCGTTCACGGCGGCAGACACGTTGGGAGGGAGCGTGCCCGGGTTGGGCTTGGTGATGTCGGTGTAGTAGAGGCGGCCGAGAAGCTTAGAGACGAGCGCAATGCAGAAGAGGTCGTAGGCGTCGGTAAAGAAACCCATCCCGGCGATGATGATCGCCATGAAATGGTACCATTGCGTCTTGGCCTGGTCGAGCTTGGCCAACACGTTGAGCTGCCCTCCTCCAGCCATGGCGATCTTAATTTCTCCTCAAGCTGCAAAGTTTTTGTGAAGGTTTGCTTAGTACAAACAAAGTCAACGTATCACAATTCGCAAGAGCACAGAACAAACTTTCACTTTTGGTTACTAGTAGCTATTACATGCATAAATGTTGATTGAACAGAGAAGTTTCAGATTTGGCGGTCCTTAGATGGACAATGTTAATTGGGACATCAAAAGACAGAGGTAAATGAATGCTAGATTGTACTAGGACCGTATATTTACATAGATGAGCTTATTGACAAATAATAATATGCCGAATATGCTTCACCATTTTCAGGTGAGGATTTAATCAGCGTAGTCATCAGCATATCCTAGCCGATCGCTTCCAATAACATATATTGTTTACCATAGAATAACTGAAACTACAATACCAATTAAGCTATCATCTAGCATATTGATTCTTGACTAACATGAAACCATGATGCAGGAGAGAAGAGGGTTGCGTACCTTGGGAAGATTGAGGAAGGGTTGACTCAAGAGAGGAGGGAGGAAGAGATGGCTGTGTGCTCTGATCGTCCTTCCTGATATGGGTTGCAATGGTGCATATATATAGGCACACACAAACCGGACAGGATACAGACAGATCATTAGGAGTTTGCACGTAAAAATGTCGTATGTGACTGCATTAATTGCATGTACCCGTACGTACACAGGTACACTGCAAACTCGATAGTGATATATTTTCTGAAGAAACAGTCCATATATATGAAAGTCAAATGTTATTCTATTTGTAGGTTCGGGGAATGTGAAAGTAAATTTTGAAGAGATTGACTATCTATGCATACGGCCTCCGACCTTTTTTTTAAGATAACGAGAGTTTGAAATGAACTCAGACACTCAATTGGATACAAACCTATTGGCATGGCCTCCCATTGTTGTTTAGAATTCTGTCTTGCAAGGATTGGCTGGGCAGTGATAAGCCATGCATACATTTGCCGATGTGAAGATGTTCAGAATAAGAACGCGCAGAAGTTGGCAATTGCCTGTTGCTGCCTAAATGTTCAGCCCTAGACCACCTGGGAGGTCACTTGGTGTTTAATTTCAACTACTAGTCATTTTATGGTGGAAAAAATTATGTATATTGCTAAATTGATCTTATTAGAAAGATTGTGTATGTGTTAATACGTTTATGAGTTTATTTACTCAACATTCAGTCCTTCACAGATCATGCGTTATGGATACATTTGTGAGCTGTTAACATGTAGGCGATCACGTAAGGTAACTTGTAATCTGAAAAGGTTTTAGTCAAACCCACTGTTTCCATTCTCTAATTTCCGTCCTGCAATCACAGCTAATTAGTATAGAATACTATATAACAGCGTATAACGACGTATATCATCTGATAACTACGGACACGGACAGTGCTACTTATTATATCTGCTTAGTTTAGTTTAATCAGTGTCAACGCGAGAAAAATATGCGAAGATCCGAATATGCTTGAGAACCTTTTCAGTTGGCCTATTTTAATTTGGTTTGAGGCTAACACCGCCGTAATTAGAAAGGTCGATAAACTTTATTTAATTAGAATTAACATAATGCTGTCCTATCGTTTGCCAGATTGGATGACCAGGGTTATGGTTTGCCCAGTTTTCTTCGTAAAAAGGGCCGGAGCAGCTCACATGCCCTTGTCTCTCTCTTCAGTTTTATTTCTCTGGATTTGTGTTGTTTTCTCGTAGTACTCCAACCTCTGAAAACATGGTTCCCTCTTTTCTGATTGGCTTCTTGGTATCATTATTTACTTGGTTGGATGGATAAGCCCAAGTCAGCAACAGCAAAGAAGGAGAATATTTTTTATTTAGGTAAAAACAGAAAGATAATATGAAGTCAGCTCAGGAACTCAAAATTATTATGGGAGGTATATGAGAAGAGATGTTATCTGCTAAGAGATGGATATACAAATAGCCACAAGATTGAAGGGGCTGAAAATTTGTCGACCGAATAAATTAGAGAAAAAAAGGTGGTTATAATCAGCTTACTACTACAATAAGCGTAAGAAAAAACAGAGACATACTGGGTGTAGGAACATTCCATGTATATGCTTTTGTTTTTTGAGACTATGCCATGTTATGCATAGTCATGAAGAACTCATGATCAGCCAAGCTTGCCCCTAATGGTGCGTCTCCATGATTTGTTCCTATTGCTAGACATCAATCTAGTCATCCATACAACGATCGAATATAGATCAATTCAGAGGAGTTTGTAGATTACCTTCAATATGAGCAGACTTTTGCCCTATCAGCTGTTGCCAACTCATGTTTCTGTAAGGAAAATGTATCGTATTCAACTGGGAATAAAAAGATAGATAACCCTTAGCATCTTCTAACCAAAAGAAAAAACAAAGCTGCCTTGCCAAGTCAAAGATACACAGAATATACGCAACATTTATAAACAAAGAGCTGCAACTGTATTTTGTAATGCCGCTAGACGAAAGTATGCAAGTCCTAGACTCCTAGTGGATGTCTGCCCAGCAATCTACGCTAGATGCAATTCTTAAAAGAACACGTGTAATGATATTTTTGAAGAATAATACTTGTTAACAATTGTAACATCCCTTTTACAGATCATTACCATCTGTTCTCAGGTTTTGAAGAAAAGAAGTTCCATTTTGTGTCCCAAATTAACTCTTGAACTCTCACTGCAGATTAAACTTCACCTCACGTATCCCCCAAATCCATCATATTCAAAAACCATTTTAAAGAAACTCCTCCAGGCATCAAGATATTTTTAGCTTACATGGATGCTAATTTGAGTCTAGATGCTACCAACTCTAGCCTTTTCTCTCTCCCATCGTCGCATGCGGTAGCCACCGTCAAGTTCATCATGTATTAAGGTGCATTACCTGTTTGCCTCCGCCTCTCCCAGTTTCTTCCTCCGACGCCTTCTCTTTTTTATAATAAAATTAATTTCGGCCTTTACTTCATAATCCATAGAAGATACGACCATTGACGCCTCCTAATAGATCCATCATTGATCATTGCCGCCACTGTCTTATCTCGTGTTGCTCCAGACTCCTTACCCTCTTTTCCCTTCCCAGCTCCAACATTCTCCCAAATCACATCCACCGCCATTGTGCCACACACGCTGCCGAGCTGCCAGCCTACCACCTAGAGCACTCCGCTCAAATTCACCGGCACCGGGAGGACAGGAGACACTGCTCGCCAGGGCCGTCCCTAGGGGCGTGCGAGCTGTGCGACCGCACAGGGGCCCCCAACTCGTAGGGCCCCAATTTAGACTGAGTGCCTTAGATATACAATACAATAGTATGCTTAATTTTAATTACTATGTAGTCTATTTACGTCTTTAAGCCCATAATTCTAGTCTAATCCTTCTCCAACTCTCCCAATAACAATATCAAATAGATTTGTTCTGAGGTCCTAATTACGCTTTACAATGGATTTGCTATAATAGCAACTTGAGAGTAGAACACTCTAGAGAAGATAAATTATGAATATATCATCAATGATTTTATTTCAAACTATACTAAAAGGATGAATGATGTATTTCATGAAAAGATCATATGTACCAGTGAAAACTTTGAAGGTATATACATATACATTCAAATAACCCGAACAGTCATTAGTTTCTCGAGTTACGTTATAATAGTATACACCACTATTTTTATTTTATCACTTAAGTTCTGGTCTCGTTAGTTTTGCACAGGGCCCCAAATTTTTGTGGGACGGCCCTGCTGCTCGCCTCCATTCTCCTTTCCCCCAACCAGAGTTTATTCTTTTCTTCCACTGCCGAAGACTACTAGCATTGCCAGTGTAAAATTTATTATGGGAGAATAAAAACCAATCTTTTTTCTTTATATTTTGTCCCATAACTCTCTTGTTCATTGGTGCCAAGCCAGAAAAAGGAAGCCGTAGCCACATGAACTAAGCAAAAAAAACAAATTTATGGGTAAAATATTTACATATGTATTATTTGTGATTTAAAATCAAAGACTGAAGAAAAGATCATAATGGAAAAAACCTCAAAACTAACTTCAATATTAAGTTTAGAAATTCGAGTTTTGGCTGCTTATAAACCAACAGCAAAATGATGGGATCTGGGGAATGAATTTTCCATAATGCTCCTTACAATTCACTAGTATATCTTCCCTCACTATTTTCAGGGTTTCATTAGGAAAGCTGCCATTCAGGGCCAAATCAACTATAAATTGTAAAATAAATATGACATACAGCCATTATTTTCATGGAACATGAAGGGTCATGCGCAATGAAATCAGTTAGGTCTAAACCAACTTTATAGCATTCTATAGAAATTTTGCCCTAGATTAGCCTGTTACCCATCTGAATATTTTGAGAATTAAACTTTGCAAATTGCTAAGAACAAGTGATATAAGCAATGCCAATGCCGTAAAAGAATTTTTTTAAGAAAGTGTAGTTTTTAGGGGTGTGGAGGGGCAACAATCTGGTGAAGTAGTAGCTGAAAAGAACAGGGAAATGTGAGAATTCATGACACTAGTGTTTTATCGTTCCTTGTATCTTCAGACAGCAAGAGCTACCAAGACCATATGCTAGACACAAATTACAGGCCACCTGTAGTACAGGGCCTACAGGCACAATGATAACAAATGCTAGCAGAAGCAAAAACCATCATGACATACTTCTTGAAAGCACCAGTCTGACCTTAAGCACATCTATGTCAAACAATAAAAAAAAAGATCATGCTACACAGATTGTAAATAAAAGCACCGCGATTTGTCAACTATATTGATTATAAATGAGTTGACATTTTTCATTTTGCGGCAGATGACTTCAAGTCTTCAATATTGTTAAAATTCTGTGCACAAAATATAAGTTGACTGCTTAGACCTCTCTGATACTGAACAAACTATCCTTTATTAAAAAAGGGAAGATAAGAAGAGATTATTTCCTGGCCATTTGGGCAATGACCACCTTATTTGTCTACCTACAACAACATATGCTCATTGCAAGGACTCAATGTCCCACAAACTTTTACAGCGCCCAAGACATGGTCTGGTTGTATTATTGAGACTCATAGACAGACTTTATTAAGTTATTATATAGAGCAATACATGTACATAACTACCTTCCCTGACAGTACAAAAAGAATAGAAAAGAATCTAGAGAACAGTGCCAACTAAACTAGATACAAAATGCACAGATCAAGAAGGAAATTCTTCTATAGAGAGCGAAGAGATTGTACACTGCGGTTCTGGAGGATCATTGAATTGCTATATTTATCAACCTGATGGTCTTTGGTAAACATGCTTTGTTCTAGGATCAATGATGATGCCCTTTCCACCATTCACTTCGAGATCATGCCTACAGAGTTAATTGTCAGTATTGAACCTGGTTTAATTAGCAGACCTCTTAAAGATTTAGAAACACTACATAGATTGCTTACTGGAAGACAAAATCAGGAATGGTTAGTTGTTCACGTGGTACGTATCTGAACAGCTGCACAAGTCTGTCAACATAGACAACTTTCTTCCAGACCTAGTTGAGACAAAAAGGGAGATGCTAAGATTGGAAGAACAACTTATCAAACAATTGGGAAACAAGCAAGATGGCTGCAATAGCAAAGAACCTCTCCATCAACAAAAAGCTGCAGTGACAATATGGCTGTTCTCAATCCCAAAGTTGGGTGGAGTACATATATAGCCTGTGGATTGCAATAACAACAATAGTTCCATAACTTTTTCCATGTAAATAATAATCAGAGCCACACAATGCGATCATAGAGATACTGACATGAAGATTGCGCCGATGCTTTCGACCTAATATTTGTTGCAACCGCTTCATGAATCCTAAATCTGGTTGCCTGCACATTCAATTAAAACACCTTGTGTTACTGCACCAAGTTGGCTAGTTCTAGAAAGGCATGCGACTTCCTTCTCAACCTACTTATTCAAACACTTACACTTGTAAAGATGCCGCGGAGTGAAAATAGACAATTGAGTAAGGCTTTTGAATCAAGGGTTCAAACTCCTGCAAAGAAGGCAAATTTTGACTGTCAAGATAAAGCTCTCCAAATCTGAGGAAAATACATATGGGCGTTAACAGTGATCCAGATGGGTAAATTTTTGGGTAAGAAATTTGCAGATCTGTTATATAGTTCATTTGATGGTTCCTGCCATATGATGCTTGAACAAGGCTCACTTTTTTTTAAAAAAAAAAGAGTTGGTGGGAAAAACAAAAGCATCCCTTTCTACCAGTATTATAGATGCTCTATGGCTTGAATTTTTGCCTTGTAGAACCACCCCTAAATTTTTAAAGAAGTTGGAAATTTTGTGTATTTTGATCCTTCATGCACACTTTAGGTGGAACAGGCATTCAGGCCAATTTAAGCATGACAGATAAAGAACGTCTTGAGGCAGCAAATGAATTGCCATGGACCTTAACATGATAAGTTTACTAGAAGAACAAAGATGACCAGATATCGCAGGGCTTGAAGGAGACGACAGAATAGGGTAAGTAAACCATAGAGGAGGATGAAGACTCTTGAAGAGGAAAAAGGTAGTAAATTCTTCCTGCTTTATTGCATAAGTTACTATCTTAGTCTTTGTTTTATAGAGCTGGCTAAAGTAGTCCTTTAAAACTTAAACTCTACTCTAATAATTCAATCGGAACAAACCAACTACCAGCGATAAGATCTTGATCCAACTCAAACTCTTATGGATCATTTTCTGACCAAAATAATAGATGACAATTGAAACAAACAAATTAATTCCATAGATAATAGGCAATCTAGTGGGGTGGTGATCCCTGAGTTACATAAATTGCTACCCAATTGGCACTACTGTGGAACACCCATCATGAGTTCATAATAGGAACTGTATATTGATCCTTGCAAACTCATGATATCAAAGCAAGATGGTGCATACTAAGAACTTGGCATTCTGTTCAGTATGTCCTGAACATTGGAAAAAAAAAATCCAGGTTGATTCATGGACAGAGTAAAAACGTCTATTTAACAGTTAACACAAGAAACATGGAATATTACTCATCGAAAACAAGCAATGCAGCTAATGAGAGTCTCAGGAATAAAGTATGCACCACCAATCTTTGGTCTCTGCAATGTATGAAAATTCCAATGCCCTGTTAGGGGGGGGGGATTCTAAAGCTCTACAAAAAGGAGAATCATTATCACAGGGTAACAAATAAAGATTGTACTGTGTTTACGGGCACCTGTGTCTGCACTATGTTTCTTAAAAAAAAAGATTGTTGAATAGAAATATCTTGTTGAGAAAAATCAGGAAAATGGTAGGAGTCATCAGCTTATGGTTAGGGTAGAAAAAAGGCTGAGAAACTCCATCATTCTCATATTAGAGCACTGAAAACATGTAACTGACAACTATCATCTAACCTTTGGGAGTTTGTATGATCAGTCATGTTTCCAATGTTACATGGAAAGGCAATCAGACCTTCTGTATATAAATATATCTCTATAGTGCAATTCATGTATACCAGCTACATTGATAATTACCTTTACTACATATAGAATAAACCGCTCAAGATCCAGGCAGCGAAGTAGAAAGTGAGCCCCGACAACCACCATAACAGGACGTCCTTCACAATCAACTCCACCACGGTAACTGTGATTGAGAGGGGGGGGGGGGAGCCAGATGGTAGGAGGGTTTAAGGTAAATTAAAAGAAACAAGCCAGAGAAACTACAAAAAGAATCTAACTGAAATGGTAAATTTTACCTACATTATTTTCATCTCAGCAATCTCTGAAGAATTGAAAGAATTTGCTTTAGCTAGGTATCGTGAATGAAGTGAATATTCTTCGGTAGCAGACAATGGAGGACTACCAAGGTCACCAAATCCAAGCAATTTAGCCCAATTAAATCCCTTGTTTGCCTGAACAGACTTTTCCCACTGCTCCTTGCGTCGGACATCTGGATCTTTAATTATTGACATAAAGGCAGGATCCAAATATGAATCTAACTTGAACGAATTCCTGTTTAGAGACTAGCTAAAATCAGATGAAATCCAATTGGGGAGAAACAGACAACTGAACATACAATGGATATAAAATGGAAAATGTGTCCTGAAGGAGCTCAAATTAATTGAACCAAGAAGATGCATATCACCTTCTACGTGTCAATTCAGAATCAGGAAAAGGGCTATCCACAGGGGCAGGAGCTGAGGTTTTGTTAATAGCAGCCCCAGCAGGCAAAGGTTTAATTCGTATTTTCCGTTCATCTATAATTGTCTCCCCATTCTCATCCCCGACATCAGCTGGAAGTTTCAATGAAGCAATCTCTTCCTCGTTCTTGTCCCGTGGGAAATACAAGGGAAGCAATCTGCAAAATGCAATGCTATCAACCTATAAATGAAATTTATCATATTTAACTAGCATCAGTGGATGGAGTAGTACCGCTTATATATCTCTGTATCAGATGATGCAGTAGTACAAAAGACAACAGCAGATATTTTGCCTTTTTGCTTCTCCAGGAAACGTCTAACAGTTCCTGTTAAACACCATCCAAATATGGCAATTAAAACTAGGAAAACTAAATGTGTAATAGATAATCATTCATACTGATAGAATCTACTGTCTCCACCCGTAAGGCTAAGAGTAGTAGAAATTATCAAACCAGCAAAAGATAAAAGAAGGCAAAAGAAACTATTGATCAGATAACTCACTTATTGCCACATGAGAAGCTGGTTCACGAGGGTAACTTTTTGCTTCTGTATATATGCAACCTATTGCAATGCTAATCACATGAAAGGCAAAACAAACAACTTAGCCTGGATGAAATTATAAACATGCAATGCGAAATGTATATAGTATTCAGGAACATCAAAATAACCCAAACCAAATATGCATTGAAGTGGTAAAAGCTTTTAATATACCTTTCCAGACCATTCTCAATGAGTAGTTCCAAACAAGACCTGTAGCAGTGGCTAAGTGCATTCTCTGCAGCTGTGTGATACTTGACAGCATATTTAGGGCCCACAGTATGAATTACCTTCCTGCCAAACCATTCATAAGCATTTTAGGCTAGTGAACAGCATATATATCAATGTTTCATCTCAAAACAATGTCATAACATAAACTAACATCCTCAGGTAAAAACAAGTAGTTTTTGATCTGGTAAACATTGTCACTTATTGCATGCATTTCTTCAAATGAAATATCGTAGAGCTAAACTGCATTGCTCCAACAAATTATAGTCACACCTGCAACAAGGTCTTGAAGTAATGAAGTGGAGTATATAGTGCTTAAGGGAAAAGCAAGTCTGGGCACATTATGGACAATCAATGTGAATTGAAAACTTTGAATGTAATATCTAGCAAACGTTTTGCAGCCAAAGTAAGATGTTATTATGTTAACAATATAACTGGTACATTATTTGTTTAAACTATAGACCACTCAGTGTCTGGAAAAAATACATGTATTAGAATTTTAACTGAAGAATCATTTTGTTCACAAATATTAATCAACTGAATATACTGAATCTATTTAAAGAGAGGTCAGGGGCATCTCAGTGAATTCAGAAGGGGAGTCTATGAGTGTGTGCAGAAAGGGAGTACGAGTGTATCTGTGAGTGATACTTCGATGGGCTTTACACATAGAAGTCGTTCACGCAAAGCAGCACCCAACATAAAAGTTTTGCTTTGCACATTAATCGAATATAAAATGGGTTGTTTAATTCTCTTACAAAGACCTTGAGGATCAACGAGTAAAAGTACTAGCAAACTTTGTAGTGGGTACTCTCTATCAAAGCCAAGTACAATTTGCTTTAACCTGGTTTACTGTCCACCAAAGTTGGGGCAGAAACTGTGAGTCTGTGCTCAAAATTAGCTGCTAATATTCCTCCCGCTCACTACGAAAAGAAGGTTTTATTTGTCTAGCTAAAGGCAAGGTATATCAGATTAAATTCTGCAAAGCAAGATGGATCAACCAATGAAACATGCCATAGCAACATAATTTTCCTTTCAATGTTTATTAAGAAAGCATGCATTATGCATCAAAGCATAGTACAAGCTCATAACAGAAAAAGAATATGTTAGTGTTAAACTCAAAGCACAGATTTACACTGATGAATGGTCATGTGTGCTTCTCTTATTCAGATAATAATGTTTATATTACATAACTAATAGAGATTGTATGTTAATTAGCAATGCCTGCGCATAACATAGTAATTTGGGTATGTCGATATGACGCTACGGGTCCCTTGTCATCTATCTTCACTCTTTTCATAATCAATAATACTAATAGTGTAACACATATGCATCATAAATTAGAAAGCGACCGTACAAACGAAATCAAATCACCAACCGAGCAGGCAGATCATATGCATTGGTCATCTTAGCCATTCCAGTCCGGCAACCACCCTGTAATCATCAACAAAAACAAAATCCCCATGTGATTCGCAATTCAAATAATCCAATTGGCCCCAAAAACGGGCAAACCAGAATCAAACCGCACCAAGGTGGCGCACTCCTCGGCAAGCCCTGGCCCCGCCGCCGCATGCAGCCCCGGACTACTATGCGCCTCGTCCAAATTCTACACCAACCACAAAACTTATCACATCAACTGTAACATTCGCAAATCGCCAAACACCTAAGGTTAAGAGAATTAGAATTCCGACCTCGTTGGTGGAATTGACGACGGCATCGACCTCGAGGTTCCAGGGGTGACCGCGCCAGAGACAGATCTTAGAGTTGATCTCGTGGTCGACGGGGAACCGAGACGCGCCACGGCCCCCGGCCCCGGCGGCGCCGGTGAGCGGGTCCGCGAACGAGAGGAACGACGATGCGGGGGCCTCGGATCCGGCGGCGGCGGCAGTGGGGGAGGATGAGGAGGAGAGGCGCTGGTCGGGGTCGCTCCACCGCGGCACCTGGTCGAGCGTCACCGCCGGCTCCACCCCGCCAACGCCCGCCGCCGCCGCCGCGGGCACCGAGGGCTCCGAGGCCGAGGCAGCCTCCGGCGAGCGGTGCTGCATGGCGACCGGATCAGAGCTGCGAGCGCGATAGCATCAGGGCTGCGGCCTGCGGCGATGGGGCGGGTTCGCGGCTTCGCGCGCGAAGAGGAGAGGCCAAGCGAAGGAGGGGGACTGCTGCGAGAGAGAGATGGATGGGGATGGGAGTGGGAGGAGGAGGAGGAGGAGAGAGAAAGAGGATTAGCTTTTTGGATCATTTTAAAATTTCCCCAATAATTGCTTCTGTTTTGCAAAGAATTCTTGTAAACAGAGGACGAGAATGTTCGGGTTGGGTTGATTCCCTGACGTCTGGGTCCAAACGTCCGGTGGTCCGGTGTGTCTGTGTATGCAACTCGCTGTGCGTTGGGTGTACTTGATATCAGCGTGCAGACGTTGCTATAGTTAGCTGGATTAGCGTGGGTGGGTTCCACGAGCTAGAAGAGTGTGTTCGGGCTGTGTTGATGGTGTTTTCTGAGGCCAACTATATAACGAACGTCCATAATTAGAACTGCTTGATTCTTTTTTCACGCCGCTTCTCTGAGTCGTGAAGTCAGCACTGTATCGTCCCCCGGTACAATCAACCAAGGTGACGACATCTTCGACTGGCCAACAGTCCTATTAGTAGCCGCTCATCGGAGAGCTCACCGGAGGAGACGACAAAGTGCAACATCTGGATTCTAGTTACCTAAGTATCATATCTGATATCTCTCCACGTATCACCCGTCAACGCAGCCGTCTTTCACTTCACTGTAGTTATCCAAGAAAATACAAAATTTGGTATCCGTAAGTACCATACATGGCACCTGAGATGTCAAATATGATACACCATCGGATCGCGCTTTGGTTCCTTGCTGAAGCCGCACGTCTTGTCGGAGAAGCACATTTTCAAGGTGCTAAGCCTAATACCACTGCACTATCACCGTAGGTACTGGATATGGTGCCTCGAGGTACTGGGATTGGTACCTCGTTGGGACGTGTCCCCAAGTCTCGTTAATGTTGTATATCTCAATGGAGCCAAACATTCTTGTCATCGCCACCAGATCTATCGTCTTATAGGTTGGTGGCGGTGGATCTAGCTAGCCCTCGTGAGGCTCCTCCAAACATAGTCGTAGACAACGACCCCATTCTCCTCATGTTATCATCCAATCGCTCTAGCTAGATTACCAGCAGGAGGAGGGGCATGACAACGAGCATGTGCACACAAGAGAAGGGGGGAGAGGCTAGACCCTAGGGGATGGGGGAGAAAACAAAGAAAGAAGGTGGAGGCACGTAAAGAGGAGAGGGTGGGGGGCGAGTAAGGAGAAGATAGCCGAAGTGTGTTTTTTAGAGTTATTATCTTCTTTTTTTCATGGAAAAGCTCGCCTTCTAGCCTAATGCCAAGTTGGACAACCCAAATATCTCTAGGCCCATGGTGGTACAGCCCGCCCCGTGTGTTCATGAACTTGAGGAATCAGATACGTTATGCATTCTTACTCACTAGGCTAATGACTATTCGATGTGTCTTGTATGGTTAAGTTTGGTGTTTACTAATTAGGGTTGCCAAATACCTAGCATATAGACCCATCGAGATGGTGGCTAGGTATTCATTTGCAATTTGGCAGGAAGAGAAAAAACTACCAGAGGAAGAAAACATGTGGGAGAAGATAAGCAGAGGGAAAGATGTCAATTTGAAGAGGGGATTTTACGTACCGTGCCCACATCCATGCTCACTTCTTTGTCAATGTTTGTCGTGATAGAAGAAAGACGATGAAGGCACGTTGCGACGGGTGGGCTCGTGGGATGAATTAATAAATCTCTATTGCACATGTGCCAAAGCAGATATGGATCCATGGCAATAGTTGGACATGAATGACTCATCATCGCAACCATGCCTCATGCCCTTCTTTTTCCTTAGCCACCATCACTACATAAGTGAAACAATGATTTGAGAGAGAACCGTCTCCGCGAGCTTCTATGGGCACTATAGGCTTCATGCGCCTACATACAGATGTCTTTGTGATTTTACCTGTCCCATGAGCTCCGCCAAGCAACGAGCAGTGCTTAGCCCTGTCGACGTGGCTAGCCTGTAAAGTTTTCTGACTAGGAATAAATTATGGTGGGAAATCGTCGCTGTGTGCCTAACGTGTTGTGAGATGGCGCTTACAACCACTTTTTTAAATAACAGTTAGTTTACATACAATATTATGAGTTTGTTTTATGGGCAACAAAAACAAATTTAAGCAACATATAATATAAAGCAGCTTCACACGTGAGAGACAATTTATATGCCGATTCTCACCTTTTACTTTTTATCGTTGTTGATATACTCGTATTTTTTATCTGTTTAAAAGGGTGAGATATAAAAACTAACCAAGTGCTCTTGTTTTTCATAAACACGAGTGCCTGAGGATTAAAATACTGATAAATGTTTTGACGCCAAGTGACATGTTTTTTAATCGGTTCAGGAAGAGGTTGTGTCTTCTCTGAACCTCGAAAGACGGTTAATTTGTTGCTGAATGCCTTGTGCAAAAAACGTACTAACCCGTCTCTATCCACGAGCAGAGGCGCAAAAAGCAGAATTCACCTCTCACTCTCGTAGCCTTGAGACGCGAGCCCACGGGCCGAGACGGCCGACGACCGCGCCTCCCTTGCCAGGCAACCACCGCCCACAAACTCCAGTCCACACCGGCCGCATTCCCCCATCCCCCGCGATTCCCCCGCACACCGTCTTCGCAAGTTCGCATTCGCAATCCCCGCACACCGTCGGCTGGCTAATCCTCCTCCCCTTCCCCACCTCCTCCTCAAACCCCCCCCAAATGCTCCCCTCCGCTCCCGGTCGCCGCCTCCCAAAACCCTAGCCCCTCTCGCCTCGCCTCCCCACGATGCCGCCCCAGCCTCCACCGCCGGCTGCGGCGTCGGCGTCGTCGGCGGCGGCCACCGCCCCGGATCCCGCCGTCCCGGCCTGGCTCCGGGGGCTCCCGCGCGCGCCGGAGTACCGCCCGACGGAGTCCGAGTTCGCCGACCCCATCGCCTTCCTCTCCCGCGTGGAGCGCGAGGCCGCCGCCTACGGCATCTGCAAGGTCATCCCTCCCCACCCACGCCCCTCCCGCCGCTTCGTCTTCGCGCACCTCAACCGCTCCCTCGTCTCCTCCTGCGACGCGCCCGTTCCCACCACCTCCGATTCGTCGAACCCTTCTTCCTCCACGCCGTCGGCGTCTGCGGCCGTGTTCACGACCCGGCACCAGGAGCTTGGCACCCCGCGGCGCGGCCGCCCGACGCCGCAGGTGCTGAAGCAGGTGTGGCAGAGTGGGGAGCGGTACACGCTCGACCAGTTTGAGGCTAAGTCACGCGCCTTCTCGAAGACGCACCTCGCCGGCGTCCACGAACCGTCTGCGCTTACGGTGGAATCACTTTTCTGGAAGGCGTCTACGGATCGCCCTATCTACATTGAGTATGCCAATGATGTCCCGGGTTCTGGTTTTGCTGCCCCCGTGCAGTTGCAACGCCAGAGGAAGAAGCGGAAACGAGAGAGCTCCCCAATGGATGAATGGGAGAAGAGTGCAGGATGGAGGCTGTCAAATAGCCCATGGAACCTTCAAGCGATTGCGCGGGCTCCTGGTTCGCTCACACGGTTTATGCCTGATGATGTTCCTGGGGTGACTTCTCCGATGGTTTACATTGGTATGCTGTTCAGCTGGTTTGCGTGGCATGTTGAGGATCATGATCTGCATAGTCTCAACTTCCTCCATACTGGCGCACCTAAGACGTGGTATGCAGTTCCTGGTGATCGGGCTGTTGAGATAGAGGAAGTTATCCGTTTGCATGGCTACGGAGGCAACCCTGATCGGATTGGTATTTGTCTTATCTTGTGTCTTTATCCAGATGTGCTGATGCGGATGACATTAGTTTGAATGTTGGTTTCTGCAGCGTCACTGGCAGTGCTTGGTGAGAAAACAACATTAATGTCCCCAGAGGTCCTTATAGACAATGGTGTGCCCTGCTGTAGGTACAAGTTCTGAAACGATCAACAATCAGTACATCGTTTTTGATTAATTGCTGTTTTGACATGCTTTGTCTTTCAGATTGGTGCAATATCCTGGTGAGTTTGTGGTGACGTTCCCGAGGGCGTACCATGTCGGATTTAGTCACGGTGGGTTAAGTCATACAGATTTTGAACTCATGATACTTGTTATTCTTTTCATCATTATGTGCTAGGTGTTAAATTAACTTATCCTTATATGCTTTAATATAACTTCTTTATGATATTGTCAAAGAACACAAATCTTTTACAATATACAGTGCCTGTGGCTTCATAGTTCTAGACACGAGGTGTGGTTTTCAATTCGTTGGAGCCGTGGTAGCAATACATGATTATTATAATAGAACCGATGTATGATACTGTTTTCTCATATCGGTTATTCCTGACAACAGATGATACTGATGGTGAATTTGATACTCTTTGATACTTGTGTCCTGAAGCAAGATAATGCTGACCTTTTATCATTTTTTTAACTAAATAGTTTCGTAAAGTAGATTTTCCCCATCTTTATACTAAGATGATCAAAGAATTCAAGCTGCTTCATATTATAACTTGCATACATTCATGGTGTATGTAACACTTGAGGATCACACATATATCTGAGAGTCAACCTATCTATGAGATTCTTTACTTCATGGAACCAAAAGAAACTAATTATAGTTATGTGATATGTTGTAGAAACTAAATATTTAATACACTAAGTAGTACTCCCTCCAGTGATAATAATAGACGTTTTGGACAAGGGCACAGTCTCCACAAAACACCTTTGACCATGATTTTCTATACTAATATATATAGAAATATCAATAAACATATCATTGTATTGAAGTATTTTTCAAGATGAGTATATAACTATATATATGGTTTACTTGTTTCTAAACTAAGTACTTATAAAATTATCTGTAGTCAAAGTTTTAAAAGTTTGACTTTGGTCTTGTCCAGAACGACAAGTATTATAGAACTGGAGGAAGTATGTCATGTTCATTAGGTGCCTTATTATATTTTGCTGCTATGCATGCAATCGGTAACTCTAATGTTTATTTAATATAATATAGGATTCAATTGTGGAGAAGCTGCCAATTTTGCGACTCCCCAATGGTTGAAGTTTGCTAAAGAGGCTGCAGTTCGAAGGGCTGTGATGAATTATCTTCCAATGCTCTCCCATCAACAGCTATTGTACCTGCTAGCAGTTTCATTTATATCCAGGTATATTTCTCTTGTTGGTTTTTGGTTTCGTGCTGACCACAGTATCTTTTTGTTTTTACACCTCACCTAGGCCGATGCAACAAAATAATACCTTTGTCCTTTGACAAGTCAAATGTTACAGCTAGTGGGTAGGGGTTAATACTTATTAGGTCTGCCCAACAGAAGGATTATGCATAACCTTGGATGTGAAGTTGTCATGGTGCTCTGGGAGAAGCGGCACTCCATTGTCACCACAATGCCTAGGCGACCTAGACCTTAACTAATCATATCATATATTCATATTCCAAGTATATTGAATGGAAATAGAAAAGTCTTGCAAAAGGTAGCACATAAATCCTGACCCCTGCGGCCCTGCCTGTGACTGAGTGAGTCCCTGAGCCCATTTCTCCACACTTTACATCATCCTGTTTCCTAAGCTGCCTCTCCCTCCTCTCCTGCCCTCAAGCTTCCCTTGATTCTAGATGGGACAACATGATTGAAGGTTTACAAAGGTTAGGTTACTATGCTGAGTGAAGGCACTGATATATGTTAGAACTGACCACAAACATATAAATTTGAAGCGATAAAAGAGGCCAAGAGGTCCAAAATATATACTTGGTATTGAAATAAGAAATGGCCAGAAGTGCCAATAATGACATCCCTAGGGGCTCTACCACTGTACTACTATAGCAATGCCATATTTTCTTTGGAAACCATCAGTTTTCACTTCCCAAAGAGAAGCTAACAGGCAGAATGTTGGCTGATTACTTCCATACAAATGGCTTGGCATTTTTTTATGCATTCATTTTGTTTACAACATCGATTATTCATTGTTTCTCACATGATTGCCTTGTGTTTCGGAAGTTCCTTTATTACCCAACAGTATTGACATTGAAGCACACGTTTGATTGTTACTCCCTCCATCCAAAAATCTCAAGCCTATTTGTGTTTTCCAATGCTTGATGCCTTGAATCAGCTGCGATTTATGTGCATAGATTAAATGGGCACACTGCACCCGAGCAGCCATTTGCATGTATGCATTCCAACCTTTGGCATTGCAGCCATAGGCTTTGGCCAAATCGATATGGATCATTAAATTGTTTTGGCTAAATCCATATGTATTGGATGAGTTTAATTCTTCCTTGGTCTTGGTGACAAAAGTAATAAGCTTGAGATTTTTGGATGGAGTATATATTAATCATTACCTCTAATGCTTCTGTGCCTATATTATGCTATCAAGGGTACCAAATGATTACCATAATACGCACTTATGAATCTGCTGGACTTGCTTTAATTTCAGGAACCCTAGAGAACTATTGTCTGGAATCAGAACTTCGCGTCTAAGAGATCGTAAAAAGGAAGAAAGAGAATTGCTAGTCAAACGGGAATTCTTGCAGGATATGATTAGTGAAAATGGACTTTTATGTTCATTTATGGAGAAGAAATCTGTCAATAATGTTGTTCTATGGGAGCCTGACTTGCTGCCATCGCTTACCTCTCTACACTCTTGCTCGTCCTCCTCAAAGGCACCTGAGAAAAAGGGTGAAGAGGGTCCTAGAATTGAATTTACTCAATCCAGCTCAAAAGATAACAGCTTGTCCCATGGTACAGAATGTATGACCAGTACACAATCGAAAGGCGTGTCTATGGATAGGCAGGATAGCAAGCATGCTCCTGACGGAGAAAAAGTTGATACTGATGACGAGGATGGCCTGCCTTTTGATTTGAGCATTGATTCTGGTTCATTGACGTGTGTTGCTTGTGGGATTCTTGGATTTCCATTTATGGCGATTTTGCAACCTTCGAGAAAAGCACTGGAGGAGATCTCTGTTGTTGATAAAGAAAAATATAAACTGAGCTGTGAAAAAGAGAATTGTTCAAATGTGCTTCCATGCTCTCCTAATGACGGTGTCTCTGGTATGCCCTTGTTATCGTTTAAGCTTTTGTGGTCTAGTCAGTTCTTTGTATGTATACATGTACTACTAGGAAATAAAGTGAATTTGTATGATGCATGTAGATCCTTTTTTATCTATAGGACCTAGATATTTGAAGTGTCTTGTTTGGTATGGTAAATAAATTAAATGCGTTCCCAGAGTGAGTACTTTGCTGTTGTTCTAATGACCTTCAGGGAGATACAAGGCTCCTCTTAGCAACATATATGCAGCTGTCCTCTCAAATGTTTATGTTTCCTACAACTAGGTTGATTACCATGATAATTTAATGTACAGTGTATGTTGCCTGATTAATAAGCAAGATTAATATACTTGACATGTATTGTCTTGATCTTATCTGTTAATAAGTTAGAGATGGACGAACTTTTGTCCAGTTGAGCTCTTGGTATATGTATTTGCTAAAATGCATGAGTTTCCATTCATAATCTGTAGCATACTTTTTTTGTATTTGAAAACATTCTACATTTCAACCTTGGTGATCTTTTCTATTTTCTTTTCATGTGTGGAAACTTGACAAATGTTTATGCCCCATGTATCAGGATGCCCACTCATCGCTGATAGACTTTCCAGCCCTGTGGAAAATGCCAACTTAAGCCATCAGAATGTGAACCCAATTAGAAGTGGCATTTCTTTGATGGGAAATGAACTTGATGGAACAGTAAGGAAACACAGTGGCATTTCATGTTCTTGTAGCAATGAGAATACCATTCATCCATATGGTGACACAGAAACCCCTGAGAAGAAATTATTAAGCGATAGTCCCGGCTCAGAGTTGAATAAACAAAAAGGCAGAGGTGATGTTAATATACAAGCTGTAGAGGGTAGTGAGGAAACAATCAGCTGGAATACATGCTGTACGTTTGCTCGGCCTCGAATCTTTTGCTTACAACATGCCCTTGAGATTGAGGAGTTGCTTGCGAGCAAAGGTGGAGTTCATACCCTCATCATATGCCATGCAGGTATTACTACTGTCACATTTGATGTAATTGCCTGTGGATTTCCCTGATCGTCCGGAATGGATGTGAATATTATTTTTTGTTTAGTTGACATGTTTTTTGTCAACTCCCCAAAGACCGAAAATATCTTGCTAAGTCTGTTAATTGAAAAGAAGAGAGATCAGCTGAGGGAATTATTAATTTTAAATTATAAATGAAAATCAATGAAGCTGTTTTAACTGTGACTATTTAATTAATGTGTTCCTTGATTCATTTATATATAACCTTTTTGCCCTCCATTATCTGCAGATTATGTCAAACTAAAAGCACTTGCAATATCAATAGCTGAGGAAATTGAGTTTCAGTTTGACTATAAAGATGTTGCACTAGCAAATGCGTCCAAGTCTGATTTACAATTAATTAACATTTCAATTGATGACGAGGGGTACGAAGAAGAGGGCACAGATTGGACATCACGGATGGGTCTAAACCTCAAACATTGTTCCAAGATTAGGAAAGAAGCATCAGGGAGTCAAAAACAACCTCCTTTATCATTTTGGGGACTATTTTCCAAGCCATCACCTATTTCTATTGTTCCAAACTTGAAATGGCTCTGCAGGAAAGCACGGACTCCATATAAGGTCGTTGGTTATGCTTCCAGCGCTGATGTTGCAGCAACTCCAGACAAAGTTAAGCCTGCAGTTACAAAAACTCAGACAGAGACTTCTGCAAATGCTCATGAGAACGCAAAAAGCGAACAAACTTTGCAACAAGGTTCTGTCCCGCAAGAATCCAATGACGTTGCTGATATGTGCATGCGTCCCAAGCAGAATGATCAAGATGGACATGGTCTTATTAATATCCCTGTTGCTGAATATCCTATGATGCATCAAGTTTCTGAGGGTGCGGTAAACGTGAATGAGTCTGATGACCCTACCTGTTCATTTGATTCCCAGGATTCACCCACAACTGCTTCAGTGTCAGTTGCCGAACTTACCGGAGAACAATGTAATGTTGAAACAACTGAATTGAGTAGTTTGACTACTCCTGTTCAACAGCTCCTTGACAATGAGCTTATTGCTGAAGGAGGCAGCATGACCTTGGGAAGCAATCATGAGTACTTAGAATCTGACAATGCAACTTCAGCGTGCCAAGATGAACAGTTGCAAGCTCATCAAGATCAGGAGACCATGGTACTTTGCAATAATCCCAACACAGAATTGGTTCGTCCATGCCTGGTAAAAGGTGCAACTTTTGCTGGAGAATTGCAAGGGGGTACAGCATCATCAACCCTTGAAAATGAGGATAGTTGTGGTAATACATTTTACTGTTCTGACACCGTATTGAAAAAAAGCAAATCTGATACAGATGATCAACCTGAAACATGTGGTCGTAGTGCTGTTCTTGTGACGCCAAAGTTGAGCTGTGACCAGATGATTTCAAGCACTGACGGAAGTTGCAGTCTGGCCATGGACTGCACTGTCTCCATTGATGCTGCCTTTTCAAGTGAAAAGCTGTCTATGACTCATGATTTGATGAACAATGAGTTGCAGGCAGTCCATAATTCAAAGGCACTGATAAATTCAGTAAAGACAACACAGGCTGAGGGCAGTTTGACTGATCTTAAGGCTACTAACCTCAATTACATCCATACCACACAATTACCTCAAGAATCTCCAAGGAGTGATGTCATCATTGCAGAAGGCACACAATCTGCTTCAGATACTGTAATCTCTGGACAAAATGGAACATCCATTCACGCAGAGTCAAATTCGTTTGATATATTACTTGGGGTTCTAGCTGATGAATCTAAGGTTGCTTCTGGAAAAGATGAGGTTGGCAAAGCTTCCTTGACATTGATGACATTGACTAGCAATGACCACACCACAGATGATGCGACACAGGGTGAAATTGCAGAGATCACTGGCTCTTCTGGTAACATTGCTCTTTTGAACAAGGATCCGACTGGATTCTGCGCATCAGACATAGTGTCTAGAAGCATTGGAAGTTCAAATAGAACAAATATCATATGTTATGCTAGGCGCAAACACAAAAGAAAGTGTGGTCCGGAGTTAAGCATTAATAGTTCACAAAGCTATGTGAGCTTTGCACGCTCCCCATGTGAAAGCTTGAGACCAAGGACTAGACCTGCAATTGTTGAAGATATGACAGATGAAACAAAAACTGTAGAAGCTTCGGCAACAAAGAAGAGTAAGAGGACAAAGGTGGGAACATTTCATTGCGACATTGAATTTTGTGACATGGCATTTGAGACTCGAGCCGAACTTCGTGCTCACATGCGCAATATCTGCACCGATGAATCTTGTGGTAAGCGTTTCAGCTCACACAAATACTTGAAGCGTCATCAATGTGTACACAGAGATGAGAGGCCATTCAAGTGTCCCTGGGATGGCTGTCCTATGACTTTCAAGTGGTTGTGGGCTCAAACTGAGCATATCAGAGTCCATACAGGAGAGCGACCGTACAAGTGCTCGGCTCCTGACTGTGGCCAGAGTTTTAGATATGTCTCCGACTATAGTCGCCATAGAAAGAAGTTTAATCATTATTGATAGGTTCCGCTTCTCATGTTACTGATCACAGCTGAGGGCAAAAGCTCTATCTAGCTGTTTGCTGGGGCATTGGGGCCACGTTTGTTGTACCAGATTACGTATTTAACCACCTGACATCTGATAGGCCTAGTGTTTATTCCTTGTTAACAATGTGTTTAGTGTAGAAAGTAGAATAGTTGGGGGGTTAAGGCTTACCCCCTGATGCAAGGTAGATTTGCAGAAGCTGATCTCTCTCATTGACGTGGTCATCATTCATTCTTTCTTCAGTCCATCATAAGTTTATCAATATATAGAAATCGTATGATTTCATGATCATCTTGGATAATTTCAAGTGCCATTTGAATATGTTAATGTCACGGTTTCAGTTGGCAAATTGCTGTTTGATGTATCCAAAATCTGGTTGGACTATTTTGAATCTGTTCTGCCACATTATGTTTGTTGTTAGGCTTGGCAACGGGTCGGGGCCGGGTTGGGCAAGAACGCTCCCGATCCCTGAAATCTTCTCCCGGCCCCGAAGGGAAGACCGGGGTGAAACCTACCCCTAGCCCCGTCCCCCGACCGGGGCCCCCACTGCCTCGAAGGGTGCCGGCGCGCGGCGAAGGGCGACCGGACGCGACCAAGTCGACTGAGCACGGCGACGGCGACCGTGCGCGACGCAGGGCGACGGCGTCGGGACGAAGGGCGATGGAGACCGCGCGTGGTGCAGGGCGGCGGCGTCGGGGCGTGGCGAAGCCCGGCGGCGACCGGGTGGAGCGGAGGGGGATGGGGACGGGCGGGCGGCTGCTGTGAGGAGGAGAATGTGGGCGGCAACTGTTAGGGTTAGGGTTTGCTTTATATACTGCGGTTTTGCTGGGCCTCATGGGCCTTATGGGCTACAAGTTTCTAACTTTAGAGGAGATTTTACATGTTATGGGGCCCAAAATTCTCACCCCGTCCCGCCCCCGAACATGGACGGGGACCCGGCCCCGGTCCCCCGCGGGTAAAAATCCTCTCCCAATCCCGCCCCCGTCGGGGCGGATCCCCGCACCCAGCGGGGGAATTGACAAGCCTATTTATTGTGCGACGGCATGTGAATTATGCATCCAGGTATGAACTTTCTGGCGAGAACAATCGTAGATGTAGGTCGGAAGCGAAATAAATTTATTTATAAAGAATAAACAGAACAGAATAAGCACACGCCTGATTTTCCAGAAAATTTACTTACAATTATCGCAACATCCTACGGCCGAACAAGTAAAACTCGAGCTACTACTAATCAACCAAGAGAAGAACACACTGTTGGGAGTCTCGATCAAGAATCAATAATGCTACTGGTCTACTGCTCCGCCTCGCCTCCACTCAAAATCTAGTTCTCGGCGGACGACGGCTTCTTGCTGGAGTCGCCGTCCTTGGTGTCGCCGAAGAGGGTCCGGATGGAGGCGTACTCGCCGGCGGCGCGGACCTTGTTCTTCAAGCAGACCCAGTGATCCCCCACCGGCGCGTCCTTGAATTGCCGGAGCAAGTCCTTGGATCTCTCCGTGAATGTCGCATCCGCCCCCACCGTCCGCCGGTAGCACCCCATCGCCGCCGCCGCCGTTGCCTCCTTCTCCGGCGCCTTCTGCATCATGACCTCTGCTCCCTTCTCCATCGAATTCTCGCCGAAGAACTTTGATCTCTCTCTCTCTCTCTCTCTCTCTCTCTCTCTGCACAAGAGAGAAAGGGGATGTTTTTGCTGTCGCTGTTTGCTACGATGATCTGGGAGAGCTGGCGTTGTTTGCATTTATAGGGAGGAGTTTTTCTTGAGAAGAAAGGCGAGCAACAAGCGTGGAGAGAAAGATGATGGAATCTGTAGTAAGCCTTGGAGTAGGGAAGAAGAATGGAAACGAGAGGTGATGTATCCCACTTTCCCTTTTTCGTAGGAAACACAAGCACCGTCCGGTCACAAATTTACAGTTATCTATAATCGCCATCTTCATCTTTTCATCTTTGGATTTGCGGAAGAAAAAACTTTCTTTTCATGCAAGAAAAGGCCAGTAGGCATGGACTGATCCGATCGGCAGGCAATCTTCTCATGATTTGCATGAGGCTCCGCTCCGGTGGTCTCTACCGCCAGTATTATACTACAAGTAGAAATCAATCTAAATCGTCCATATGAGGATATTCTTCTAGATTTCTACTATGTCAATTAAGGTGGCAGTAGAAATCAATCTAATCCTTTAGATTAAAATAGATCTATGGTTTAGATTAATTTCTACTAGCAGTAGAGACCACCAGAGTGGAGCTAGATTTGCCTACTCGCAATTCAGAGTTTTCAGGTTGATCAACAATTTTATGATAGAACTTACATTACAAAGGTGGTCATTCCTTAATTGAATTTCTTCGGTATTGCTTTGGTATGAATGTTTTTGCTGATTACTTGACTTATACCTTAATTATAGCATTACCATGTGGACTTACTTCGAATCGTTGACCTGAATAATGCAGAAAAAGCTAGGCAATCACTTCGGAAACTCAAATTAACCTGAAAAGGAATTGCATGCTCCCAGAAACGATGCTGTTTCCGTATTTTCTACCTTGCAAATTTCAATCACAACACATATTTTATGGTCAGATGACACGAAAACTTGCAGAGGATAGCACACGTTGTATACAAATTTCTTCATCTTTAAGTGAAAAATACATGACCCAGGCAATATGAAAACTTGCAGAGGATAGTATACATGCTGCATACAATTTTCTTCATCTTCAAATAAAAAATACATAAGCCAGGCAATCAGCCACCCAGCGAAACCTATCGAGGCTTACATTCATAAAGCATTTGAGCTTTTATGGTGGAAGCATCAGCGATTCATGAGACAAATGAAAATAACTTACAAATCAGTAAGATGTGGGGCCAAAATGCACTGAAGCGTTTATGCATTACTGAACTCTGATAATCTATTGCAGTTTGGACACCCAAAATATGTTGTCTACTCCTCAAGTCCTCAATTTCTTACTAATCAATCCATGGTTGAGAAATATGAGCGTACCATCACTCCCATCAGTATGGTTCTATGCATAACTTAGTAGTGAAATAGGTTTCCAATTAACTTAGACACAATCAAGCTAAGACACCACACTCCAAAAGTCCAAATCTCCAATTCATCACAATGAGAACTGATCCAAATGTACCTAATTATCACTGTCAAGAATTACATCAACACCACAAGGAGCAGATAAGTGGAATCAAAATCCACTACCTTTATTACTAATCACTCGACATCGGGCAACCAAGAACCAACCTTCCATCCATCATCCATGGCGATCTATTCCGCCGCCTTGCTTCCTTCCTCCTCCCGGTTTCCCTTGTACTTGTCGAGCGCAGCGCCGGTGAGGCGGCAGATGCGCCACTGCGGGAGCACCTCGGCGCCCATCCCCTCATAGAAATCGATGGCGTTCTTGTTCCAATCCAGCACGCACCACTCCACGCGCCCCATCCCGAGCTCCGCCGCCTTCCCTGCGACGGCGGACAGCATCATCCGGCCGAGCCCGCGGCGGCGCCACGGCGCGCGCACGAAGATGTCCTCCACGTACAGACCGGGCTTGGAGAGGAAGGTGGAGCAATTGGGGAAGCAAATCACGAATCCCGCGGTGACGCGCCCGCCGCCGTGAGGGGAGGCGAAGGCGGCGGCCTCCGGGTCGGCGAGAGGGGAAGCGGAGAGGTCGAGGCGGAGGGAGGCGATGGTGGTGGAGGTTGGGGGGAGAGGGGATGGGGAGAGGTCGAGGATTAGGGCGGTGAAGGAGGTGAAGGGAGGGCGAGGCGGCGAGGGGAAGAGGGTGGAGGTGAGGAGGTCGTGGGTGGCGGCGAAGAGGTCGGTGAGGAGCTCGAACTCCGCCATCTGGTGGATGAGGGCGTGGATGTGGGGCACGTCGCCGGCGTCGGCCAGGCGGAGCTCCGCCCACACCTCGCCGGAGAAGGTGGTCGGGTTGGTCGGCGTCGCCATCTCGCTGCAGTGGCGGCGGCGGAAACGATAGGGGATGGGATGTGGCGACTTGCAAATGGAGGAGAGGGGTTTTCCTTGTGTCACTTGTTAGCCGAAAAATACTTGAGAGTAAATTACAATTTATTTACACAGGTAAAATGTAGGAGTAACACTTATTTCACCCTACGCCCAGTTTAACCAATATATGATATATTACTATGCAGTATTTCAAAATAAGATTTTGCTTTTCATAAAATCAAAGGAAAAAATCTTGTAAAAAAAATGGTTGAGCGCTCCTTCAGATCCAATGATTTTCATAAGAATTTTGAATGGTTCAATTTTTCAGGAATTTTCCTAAGGGTTGTACTCCCTGTAATTTCATAATTCTTCATATTTTTTGAACAATGACATATTCTTAAAAATATATAGATTTGATCATTATTTTTTATTTGAATATAAACAAATATTCAGATATTTATATTTTTATGAAAGTTATTTTAAGTCTAATTATGCAAAATAGTTTTAAGTTTTAAAATTTAATATTATAAAAGTTATTTGCAATTACAATTTTAAAAGTTTAATTTGGATCTTGAAAAAATATCATGAAACGTGGGAGCCACGATGAGTAGTTATAATATGACATATATCTAGCATATGTGCTAAATTTACTGAGAAGTACTCCTTCGTCATCGTTTTAGATTGTAACACGTTATCTTTTTTAAGACAATCTAAGATAGTAATTTAATTGTTTTCGCATCAGAATGGGCTTTTAAACCCGAACCCTCCAAAGTCCTACACGCCGCCGCCATAAACCCTAACCTTTCTCGCGACACACTCCACCCAACACCTCCACGCCACGCCGCCGGCGGCCGGGCCGCCATGGTGAAGGCCTACCTCCGCTACGAGCCGGCGCTCTCCTTCGGCGTGGTCGTCTCGCCGGAATCCAACGTCGTCTACGACCCCTCCGGCCGCCACCTCCTCGCCGCCGCCCTCGACCGCTTCGCCGCCTGGGACCTCAAGCGCGGCCTCCCTTCCCTCACCTTCTCCCCTTCCTCCCCTTCCCCTTTCCTCGCCGTCTCCTCCCTCGCCTCCTTCCCCTCATCCGCCGCGTCCTCCGCCTCCGCCTCCTCCTCGGTATTCTTCAATTCATCCCCCTTTGCCTAATCCCCGTATTTTGTGATGGTTTAATTCGTGCGATGTGTGTGTTGATTTGATTTGGTTTGGTTTAGATTGCGAGTGGACATGCCGATGGGAGCATTAGGTTGTGGGATGCGGAGACCGGCTCCTGCGAGGCGACGCTCCATGGCCACCGCTCTGCGGTGTCCGCGCTTCTCTTCGGCCCATCTGGCGCCATCCTCGCCTCTGGTAGTAAGGACTGTGACATCATCCTTTGGGATGTGGTTGCGCAGGCTGGTCTTTTCCGACTCCGTGGCCACCGTGATCAGGTGCGCTACAGTTTGGTTCTGTGTTGCCATTGGGTAGTAGGAAGGTTTAGTGATGCTAATTTTGAGATTACTTGTTGCAGGTCACTGGATTGGTGTTTCTGGATTCAGGGAAGAAGCTAGTGAGCTGCTCCAAGGACAAGTTAATCCGGGTTTGGGACCTTGACACGCAGCACTGCCTTCAGATTGTTGGTGGCCACCGCAGCGAAATATGGTCGATAGATGTGGATCCCAGCGAGAGGTTTTTGGTGTCTGGGTCAGCCGATCAAGAGCTGCGGGTGTTTACGGTCCGGAAATTAGCTGAGGAGGGTGATGATTGGAGCAAGTGGGACATGCTGAAGCTATTTGGTGAGATTCCGAGGCAAAGCAAGGAAAGGGTGGCAACCGTTAAGTTTAATAAGAATGGCAACCTTGTGGCATGCCAGGTGGCTGGGAAGACGGTTGATATTTATAGGGTTCTTGATGAAACAGAAGCGGTACGGAAAGCCAAGAGGAGGCTGCACAGAAAGAAGGAGAAAGCAGCCAAATCTACTGTTGCCGAAGGGAATGGTACTGTTATAGATCCTTTGTCAGCTCAAGAAACGCAGAATCCCACCCCTGTTGTCACTGATGTATTTAAGCTTCTCCATGTTTTGCGGGCTAACAAGAAAATTTGCTCTGTTGCATTTTCTCCAAACAATCCACCAAAAGGCTGCCTTACCGCCTTATCTCTATCTCTGAACAATAACATGCTCGAGACATACTCAATTGATACTGAAAATGTGTCAAAGATGTACTCAATTGAGCTGCATGGACACCGTTCTGATATTAGGAGTCTTGCGCTTAACTCAGAGGACAACCTTCTGATGTCAACAAGTCACAATGCTGTTAAGATATGGAATCCTAGTACTGGGGACTGTCTTCGGACAATTGACTCTGATTATGGGCTGTGTAGTGCATTTGTTCCTGGTAATCGGTATGCCCTTGTTGGCACAAAGAGCGGCACTTTGGAGATTATAGATATTAACAGTGGAAGCTCTATTGAAGTTATAGAAGCTCATGCTGGTTCCATACGATCGATTGTACTCATTCCAAACGAGGATGGAACTGTTGGTGCACGTGGTTTTGTCACTGGTAGTGCTGATCATGATGTCAAGTTCTGGGAATACCAATTGATGCAGAAATCTGATACCGTGAGTCTTCTGTCTAATCCATTAGCATTGTTGCTCCTATGGCTATTTAAAAAGTCTGTTTTTCCTAAACACGTCTCCAATTTTTACCTGTCAAGAACAACTATTTGATGTGGTGCATCTCGTTATGACATCCTTGCAGTTTGTTATCTCACCTGCTAGTTTATTAAATCAGTTACCCACATAAAGGCATGACTAAAGCTGCTAAAAATATATGGCAGCATTATGAATTTCTTGTCTTACACTTTAGTTGATGTAATGGATACATGAGGTCTATCTGTTCTATTCTTGTTGAAATTGTGTAATTTGATAGCATCATAAATTTTATCTGTGTAGATTTTAATGAATGCCCCTTCTGTTCCAGGAATCTAAGCAGCTGACCGTAACGAATGTGAGGACCTTGAAAATGAATGATGACGTCCTTGCAGTAACTATCAGTCCAACTGGGAAGCATATTGCTGTTGCTCTCTTGGATTGCACAGTCAAGGTTTGTAATGCATACTTATAATGATTATGGTTTTGATTTTCTATTTGAAAATGACTTCTTTCTTTTAGTGGGGACCTAATGTGAACAAAGCCTGAATCTTGTTTTAGTAATTAATGTATTTTGTTATCTAGGTAGAGAGGATGAATCAATTTACACATGATTCTTTACTTGCTTGTCAATAAAATCTTACTGTTTTAATATTGAACAGGACAGCATCAAATAAAATCTATTTTGTGCTCTTCTTTTTTAATGCATATGTTGTGTTATTCAGTGTACACATACATTTGAACACAAACATGAGTGTTGGATAGCTCTTTTCATCTTTGTATTCTCTTCGTACAATCTTTATACTGAAAATGCAAGAAAGATTAGGTAAAAAAAACATGTGTAAGCTTAAGATGTTACTATCAACTTGAAATATTTATGTACTGTTTAAAGGAAGCTTCTGCAATTGCTATGAGAGACAGGGTATAAGAAAATATATCAGCCATGTTAATTGTTTTGCCTGGTCAGCCAAATTGTTTTTGCATTTAGGACATTTCTGTTTTGTTTCTTGATCGTAGTTCCGACTCCTAGTGCAGTTCTTACTTTGTTACTCAGGAAACACTTCTGCCGGTTTTACGTTAGCATTGATCTGAGCAAAGCTATTATTAATGATATTGTTGTATGCACTTGTAATTAAGTTTTCTTGAGGTGCCAGTTGGCTCCTCCAAACTTGGCAATATAGAAGAAATTTGGAATTAAGTTTCTTGTTTCATCAATTTCTTCTAACATCTCATATTTTGTGTTTGCAGGTCTTCTTCATGGACTCACTGAAGTTTTTTCTTTCACTTTACGGCCACAAACTTCCAGTTCTCTGCATGGATATATCATCTGATGGAGCTCTAATAGTTACTGGTTCTGCAGACAAAAATTTGAAAATTTGGGGTATGGATTTTGGTGACTGCCATAAGTCTATATTTGCCCATATGGACAGGTTATTTCTCACCTTTTTTGTTTGTTTTTTGTTGTTTGACTGTTGCCACAACCCTTACACCTTTTCTTGCATGTCGGATTTGCAGTGTGATGGATGTTAAGTTTGTTTATAAAACACATTATATGTTCAGTGTTGGGAAAGACCGCACTGTGAGGTACTGGGATGCTGATAAATTCGAGTTGCTGTTAACGCTGGAAGGACACCATGCTGACGTTTGGTGCCTTGCCATCAGCAGTCGTGGTGATTTTGTTGTAACAGGTTCTCATGATCGCTCCATTCGGCGTTGGGACCGTACTGAAGAGCAACTCTTCATTGAGGTACGCAGCGTTGTATTGTTTGAATGGAGTTCCATTTAATGTATGCTCCATTTTGTTTTTGTTTTTTTTTTGGTCTTTTTGGCTCTGAAACCCACAAAAATAAATATGCAGGAAGAGCATGAAAAAAGGCTGGAGGAAACTTTTGAGGCTGATTTTGATAGTGCTATGGATAATAGATATGGGCAGAAAGATGACGGTCCTGACGAGGGTTCTGTAGGCGTGCCTGGTAGGAAAACAAAAGAGACAGTAACTGCTGCTGATGCAATTCTTGATGCACTTGACACTGCTGAGGAAGAAGTAAAACGCCTTGATCAGCACAAGGTAGTAAAAACTAAAAGAGAACATAATGTTGACATCCCCCTTTGCTACTTAATAATGTAGTCTTAATTATGACAAGCCAAGTGGAATATTTGCTTCAGCTGTACACTTGTAATTTTCAGGAAGAACAAAGGAATGGGAGAATAGCTACATTTCAACCCAATGTTATAATGCAAGGGCAGTCACCATCAGATTATGTTTTGAATACAGTTTCAAACGTCCGTCCAAATGACTTGGAACAGGCTCTCCTTGTAAGTTTTTTCCCTCTTCTTCTCTCATATTTCTCAGAGTTGCTTTCACAAAATTCCCCCATCAGTTGTTAGATATAGTTGCTGAGCTTACTGTTATTGTAAAATAGCCTTAGGAATGATCCAGTTTATGCCATCGAGCTTCATCTAATGTCCACAATACCTCACTGACATGTGGGTCAAGGCCAATTGGCATTCTTGTGAGTGGTATATTGTTGAGGGTGAAACTCAGTGGTATAGAGATTATCATTTTATAGTACCCCAATTTTTAGCGTGGCCTTTATTATGTTTAGTCTTGTTGAAGTTGAAAATTTTCCCATATCAGTTGAATTTTGTTTCATTTACAGTACAGTTTGTCCTTGTCATTTAAGTACATGACCAGTTAACCATATTGTCAAGCATATTCATTGTGTTTCTCATCAATCTTCTAAACACTAAACAGACTCGTCGTTGTATCATCATCTGATTACATATTTATTTTTTTATTATCGATGGAACAGTCCTTACCGTTCTCAGATGCATTGAAGCTCATGTCTTACTTAAAGGAGTGGTCTCTGGTTCCTTTGAAGGTAAAAAGCCTAGTACTCCTATGCTCTGATTCTTGTTAAGTATGGCAGTTTTCAATCCTATCTTGTCTGCATTGAATATTCTGTTCTAGTTCATTGGGCTTCAAGTTTGTCAATCAGAAACCACTTTCTTTGTTGAGGGCTTTAGACTAGCCACACACCATTCCTATCACAACGCTATTTCATAGTCTAGCTGTATCTTGAAGTTCAAGCTGTGAAAATTTTTAATCTATGTGTTTGAATCTGGGACATGAAATGATTTGTGTAGTGCAACTGTGAATGACTACTGGTTCATGAAGGTTGTTTAACCAGTTTTCATTGAATAATTAGAGTTATGTAGGTCAAAACTTGTGGCTTCATGGACTTTATTGATTAATTCAGTTCCATTCTTTTGCATGCACAAAATCTTTATCTCTGCTGTACCCTGCAGGTTGAGCTTGTTTGTAGGGTATGCTTGGTGCTGCTTCAGACACACCATAACCAACTTACTACCACACCATCTGCAAGATCAATACTTACAGAACTGAAAGATATTCTTTACAGTAGAGTAAAGGTAACTTGCTGTCTCTGAACATATATCTTTGCAGTTGCAGCATCCTGACAATGTATTTGATTTTCATCCTTTAGGAATGCAAGGATGCTATAGGTTTCAACCTTGCTGCAATGGATCATATTAAAGTAAGATTCTACCTTTTCCATTAGACTTGCGCTAGTAGGTCTTGCTTGACATGGACATTAGTTGACATCTTTGGTATCTGGCTTCTTTTAGGAATTGTTGGCCATGAAATCAGATGCCCCTTTCCGAGATGCAAGAGCGAGGCTGATGGAGATCAGGCAGGAGCAATCGCGGCGATCAGATAGGTCAGATGGGGCTGAAAAATGGAAAAAGAAGAAGCGGAAAACGTCTGGTGAGAGCTGAGCCATGGGCGAGGCAAAGTAGGTTTTTGTGGTAGGATACCAACCATATATCGACGTGCTCGTGTTCTGTCACATGAGCACGACAGAATTTTGACATATTGAGTGTAAAATCAGAATGTGCATTTGCTCAATTCTACGTATGAATTAGTTCACCGTGTGGCATAAATGTTATTTTTCTGGGTTTTTTTCTGGCAGTATTGAGGAATGAACCTTTTTTTCTGACAGTATTAACTGGGTAGTAGTCGAATCGCCGTGGATGCCATTGCAATCATGAGATGCACCATGGTTGTTAACGTAGGAGTACAATTTTGATGAAGTGGAAAGGAGAGAACGAGAATGAAATATTGCCGTCTACTGATTAGACAGATTACCACCGTATAACACGAAGAATGTCAAAATATTCTACTAATTGTTTTATTCTCTACATGTTCTAGCATTTAAATTTTATATCAAAATATTTTGTTACTCTTATTTTCCAAAGTATTTTTAGGGATGTTTTTTTCCTTCCTATCCTTCATTAGATGATTAATGAAGTTAACGTATGCTTTAGAAAGAATGATTAGGTTTGAGCTAATTTGTACCTTCTAGTTTAGTGTGATAATAGCTAGAATGTATTGACTTTTGCTTGTCTACAAATAGAAAAGTTAAGTCGTTTTAAAGTATTTTTGACAATTTAACACAAAATAAATAATATTTTTATATTTTTTATTTAAACGAGTAGTCAAGAAAAAGTCAAAACTCTTACGATACAAAACAGACAAAACAGGTGGAATACAACCCAGACAAAACAGGTGGAGTAGATATTAACACAAAGATATGCACCATTGGGACTGTGAGAGCAACTGATGAATCTCAAACACAACCAGGAGCAATCAAACGAATCTCAGTAACTCTCTGATCCATGCTCATCCACGACAACTCGAAACAGCAGAGATGAATCGATTTCCAGTAACCCTCAAAATATTAACTAAGTAAAATAAGTACACTGTTTGCCCGTATCATACATAACATAACACAGCGAAATAGACATACTAAACGAAAGGGCGCGGCATATGGATCTAACTATAGAGATCATCATCGTCAGCTGCAGCTGCAGCGGATGAGAAGGGGTCGGCCGCAGCGCCTGCGCCAGACGCTGGCTGGTCAGCGAACCTAAACTCGGTGCCAAATCCACGAGACTGCTGGAGAGTCTGGGCGAAGGCCTGGTACTTGCGGATGTCGGCATCGCTCACGCTCCGGCGAGCATACTTCATCGATTCCTCGAAGTGAGCAGCCTTGATCTCAGCAATTTCATCCGCCTCGTCCTCCTCCATGGCTTCGGGGTTGTCCTTCCTCCGCTTCTCCCTCTCGATGTCCTGAAATCAAGTTTCAGTTAAGCAACTCAGGTTGTAGAACAAGATGGATGTCAGAATAGGTAGTGTTGAAATTTATGTTACCTTTTCAATGTTCTCTCTGATGGCATACTTGCAGGCACGCTGGCAGATTTCTGTAATATCTGCACCACTGAACCCCTGGGTGTATTTGGCTAGGGCATTCAGGTCGACATCCTTGGCCACAGGTGACTTCCTGAGGCAAGCTTTGAAGATCTGCAGCCTAGATTGATCATCAGGGAGAGGAATGTAGATAAGCTGATCAAGACGCCCTGGCCTGAGCAAGGCAGGGTCAATGATATCTGGCCTGTTAGTAGCACCAATGATGAACACAGTCTTCTTTGCGTTCATGCCATCCATCTCAGTCAGCAGCTGGTTCAGCACTCTGTCAGCAGCACCTCCGGCATCACCAACACTGCTTCCCCTCTGAAATATGGTTGAAAGTTGTCAGTTGTCAGCAATAAAGATATGAAAAACTATGGTACTGTGCACATGACTACACATGTTCACAAGAGATAACCTGGGTAGCAATCGAGTCGAGCTCATCAAAGAAGAGGACACAGGGAGCTGACTGCCTGGCCTTGTCAAAAATCTCACGCACGTTGGCCTCACTCTCACCAAACCACATGGTAAGCAGTTCAGGTCCCTTGACGCTAATAAAGTTAGCCTGGCACTCGTTAGCAATTGCCTTGGCCAACAAAGTCTTACCACAGCCAGGAGGGCCGTAGAACAGAACACCTTTGGACGGAGACATGCCAAACTTCTCGAATTTCTCAGGATGCTCCACAGGATATTGGACAGTCTGCAAGGTTTTCAAAGTATGTTAAACAAGCTATATAACCACAAATAAAAATTCAAAAGTGGATATGAAATAAAAGAGCAACCAAATACCTCCTGCAGCTCTCTTTTGACATTCTCCAGTCCACCGATATCTTCCCAAGAGACATTTGGAACTTCAACAACCTGAATTTAAAAGGGAAGCTAGAACGTAAGCCTCGGAAACAAATGGGAATAGATCATGGTAATGTGCAAAGGGCATACTACAAATACTCACAGTTTCACGGAGAGCAGACGGGTTGCTTGTCCCTAGTGCAGTCTTGAAGTGGTCATTCGTAACAGCCATCGAGTTCAGTATCTCAGCATCTATGGTCTCGTCCTCAAGATCTATAATGTCCATCTTCTCACGGATGCATTGGAGAGCACCCTCAGTGCAAAGAGCAGCAAGATCAGCACCCACATACCCATGAGTGTCTCTGGCAATGAGTTCAAGGTCAACCTGCAACAGCAAAAAAAACCATTATTAAAAACTGCAACCAATAAAAGGTTCAGCAGAAAGATAGTAAAGAAATGACAATAGTAGCGATAACTCACATCTTCAGCCAGCTTCATATTTTTCGTGTGAATCCGAAGGACTTCAAGCCGCCCAACTTCATCAGGAACACCAATGTCAATCTCCCTGTCAAACCTACCGAACCTTCTGAGAGCAGGATCGATACTGTTTGGCCGGTTTGTAGCACCCATGACAATGACATGAGCACGAGCTTTGAGCCCATCCATAAGAGTCAACAGCTGCGAAACAATACGCCTCTCAACTTCTCCATGGGTCTTCTCTCTCTTTGGGGCTATGGAGTCGATCTCATCAATGAAGATGATTGATGGTGCATTCTTCTCAGCTTCTTCAAATGCCTTCCTAAGATTACTCTCACTCTCTCCTGCTAGCTTTGACATAATCTCCGGGCCATTAATCAGGAAGAAGAATGCACCGGTTTCATTAGCTACAGCTCTAGCAATAAGAGTCTTGCCAGAGCCAGGTGGTCCATACAGCAGTATGCCCTTTGGAGGCTTCACACCAATAGACTTGAAAAGTTGGGGGTGGCGCAACGGGAGCTCGACAAGTTCTCTGATTTGGGCCATCTGCTTTCTAACTCCACCAACATCGTCGTAACCAACCTCATCAAGTCTTTCCTCATCCTCCCTCTTAATAGGCTCACCATCACAGAAGATCTCTGTATCAGGTGCAACAATGCAGTACTCTGCAGGGTCAGTCTCTATAACTTTGAATTCAACGCTCCTCATTCCACCCCTAACAAGGAAAAGGTCTCCTTTCCTCAAAGGACGATACGCTTCAAGGAAATACGCTGAGAAGTTCAAAATATATATCAGTAAAGCGCAGGATGTAAAAGATCAGACACTAGCAGATTGCAGAAACACAGTAAAACATATCAAGGTGATGTGCTGTAATAATAGCAACAATCAAATTAATGTACAATGTAAACAAAGGTATATAAAATTCATGAAAATTAGAAGTTAATCAAACAAACAGATTAATTATAACTCAGCACAGAATATCTGTGCCCACAAAAATCTTTTTGACATAGATTAATTATAATCAAACAAACAGATTCACAAGAATTACTCAGCTGATACAGTACAGGCATGGCTAATTCGGAGTAATGTTTTAGAGCATAGCAAAAAAAATCTCTAAATTTCTCTATCCAGAATATTATATAAGAGAAAATCATAATAGTTCAGGGATATTCTTACGTTTCAGGAAGGCATCAAACAAGTTTCCAGTGATTCCCTCAACTGTGTCATCAATTGGAAGTATGTGCACACGCTTTCCATACTTGACATCTGGGCATTGATGAACAGAAACCACATCACCAAGTCGCACTCTCAGGTTCTTCCTGACAACCTTGTTCATTCTGATCTTCGGCTCCTCGCAAGTGTCATCCGCAAGCACAATGCAGATTGTGTCTTTTCTCTTCTTACCCTGTGATGCAGTGAACCAAAATGTCAGCATCAAATACAAAATACACCTTGATGACAGAAGAATTGCAAGGAAAAACAGAATACTTACAGCATTATGAAAGTATAGTTTAGAGATTAATAGCAATAACCATGACATAATTCATGTTGTAAGCTATACCTACTGTAGTTTAGAGATTATGAACACACACTCCAGCCATATGTTTTTTTTTAAAAAAAAAAGTAGCAAAAAGCAACCTCACTCGAGTAATAATTTACGAACAGTAAATAAATAACCAGGCCGGAACAGAGAAAAAGTAGTTTTTTTCCACTAAAAATTCACAATTGAGAAAAGACACCAACATCATACTAAGATTTGACGTTTAGATTCTCTTAATTGAATCTTAACAGAAGATAACAGAAGAATTACAGAGGCCAAAGTCCATACCTTGAGCAGCACAGTATCGCCGCGGAAAAGCTGGAGCCTCTCCATGGTGTCAGGGTGCATCCCGATGACAGAGTTATCATCATTGGCAGCCTCATCGACCACCAACCGATTCGGCGACTTCTTCCTCTCTAGGATCGCCGTCGAGTAATCCTTCTTCCCCTTCCTGCTCACACAACACCCCAAACAAAAAAAATCACCAAACCAGATCGAAAGCCGCCTAGATCGAGAAGAAGGGTAGGAAGGACTTACGGATCGGATGAGGAGGGCTCTCCCTGGCTCGCCATGGGAGCTCGCCGGATTCGGGAGCCGACGAATTCGAGGGTTCTCGAGCGCTAGGTTTTTCTCCGGCGCTCGACTCGCGGGTTGTTGAGAGCAGCGGAGATATTCCGAGCGGACTAGTGTTTTGTTGGGAGAAGACGAGAGGATTAGTTTAACTATAAATAGCTTCTTTCTTGCCGAAGGGGTTTGGGATTTCTGTACGGGCTCAGGGTCGAATCGGGAGAGTATTGAGTCTATGACATGTGGGTCCCACGAGACCGTGGCCCACTCGACATAGAGAGTTCGGATGTGTTGGGTCCCGGCTGGGGGAGGCAGTGGGGCCCGTGCTTAAGTAGGAGAGTCTCACTCGTCCGGCCCACATGTCAGTGTGATTAGAAGTGTTGGATTGCTAGGAGTCTCGCTGGTCGGGCCCACGTGTCAGTGTGATCAAAAGTTGTGGGATTGCACAGGTGTTTGGGTCCGAGATGATTTTTTTTTTTCTCTCTGACGAGAAGTTTGGTATCTTTGCTGCCTTCGACTGTAAGGATTATCCGATATGGAGACGACGCCGTGTTGGTATGCAATTGTGCTTGGTGTGCCATTGTGGTATGTGGATAGAGCGTAAGTGCTTTGTTAACTTGGTATCCAATTGTGTTTTGAGTATAGAGCGCAAAATTGCTGGTGTTCGTTTAAGGTTCGGTTGGCTAACGACAATCGTACTACAAATGGGATACTTTAATGTCTTTATGAAACCAAACAATATGGTTGTGATGATGGTAAAAAGCCATTGTTGGTGTCACGACAAGCAGACAGCAAATTCGTTAGTATGGAACTAAAGCATGTTCAGTTTGTCACAGAAATCAACAATACCGAATATCGGTATTGCTAAAATTTGGCATGGTAACAGGATTTTACCATAATAACTTAGCAATTCCTACTAACATTTGATAATTTCAGTTTGGCAAGGTGTCAAATTAAACACCGGCTTCACTTCTTGACTTTGCCCAAATTTTGGCTTACAAACCAATGGCAATGACTAAACAAGCCCTAAATTTGCCTAAGCCTGTCGCAATTTTTTGGCTAACTTGCACGTGTGACCTAAGTAGTGAAGAAGGAGCATTGCCATATATATAGCTGCGAATCAAACATATGCCTAACTCGGTCAAACATTAGAGTTATGGCAAGTAGTGGCTCCAAACCAAACAGTCCCCAAGTAAAGTCCTCGACATGCAAAACAAAGATGTGGCGATATGGAACTATAAACATATACAATACGATACTAGTTAACACAAAATGTGATAAAACTGTACATCATCTTTTGTTTCCAAACAATACTCCCGCAGCAATTTTGGCCAGAAAGTGTTACATGCACAACATGATACCAGTTTGTATGTGTTGCACTCCAACAAACACCAAAGCTAATTATCAGGACGACGTTGGCCTGGGCAACCTCTTTGCAATCTCCTGTACAAGGAATATGATCTAGCTATGAGGATTAAGTTCTCAAAGTTTTTTCAGCTATATAGTGTAGGAAAAAGAATTGAATATGAGGGTAAAGCCAACAGGAAATAACATGTAAATAGCCATGAGTGGTGAGTTCAGGTCCCTGACTGCTGAAAATGCAACAAAATGCTGCGCCTCCATAGTCTTTGTGGAGGTGAATGTTGTTATTGAAATGTCTGTGTTGGGCCATCCCTATCTACAGGAATCCTTAGGCGTGATCAGTGAAGAATTACTGGTTTTTGTTCTAACATTGTTTATCCACACACAGATATTGTCTGTAACTGGTAAAGAGTTTAGTATGTGGTTTGAAATGCATATATGTTGGGTTGTCCCTGTTTTTAACTAATTGAAAAAGGTGACATGTAACAAATAAAATCTCATGACGAGTTAGAATGGTGATGATTAATGGTGTAATGCCGCACCTGTCCATTTGATGCTTACATGGGATTGGTGGTGGCTCAGTGAAACAGTTAAGACTTCAATGAGTTAATTTGAAGCCTTGGTGCTTTTGTTCAGATTAATTAATTTGAAAAGAATGTTATGTTCTCTTGTTAGCTATCCTGCTCTCCTTCAACATTATGAAAACAAATAGATTCATATGCTAGGAGGGCATACCTCAAATACTTGGTTTATATTATCAGCTGTCTTTGCTGATGTCTCAATGAAAACCATATTATTCTTCTCTGCATACTCTTGTGCTTCCTTCAAGATGTGCATCATATCATTAAAACCATAATGCAGCATATTACATTAGTACTCTGTATGTACAACCACGAGATCTGACCTCAGAAGATACATGCCGATTTTCATGTAGATCAGCTTTATTACCAACCAAAACCATGATGATATCAGGGGTACCATGTTTCTGAAGTTCCTGCATTATAAGAAAAAATAATCTCAAAATATTTCATTTAACCTGAAAAGTGAAAATCATAACATATTTCACAGCACTAGGCTTGAATGATATAATCACACTGGATCAATGAATATTTTATGAAATAAAATTTGTAAGGTACATTTAAAATTGAGAAAATTGGATTTGTATACCACAACCAGAACAACTGCTGTGGCGAGGAACTTGGCAGTGTTGGTGAATGGTGATGGTGGTATGTACAAGTGCAGTGGCTGGGAGACAAGGAAGCCTGGAAATCTGGATTTAGCTCCTCTAGATGCATCCAAGCGGTTCACGCAGTGGAACGGTGCAGCAAGCACACTCTCCTCGGACTGCTTCTACTTATCATGCAGGATTGTTTGTTGGACGTATCAGAAATTTTGGTTTGTCGTTTCTGGGTGCAGATCAGATAAGAACGTAAGAGATGGACTTGGACAGGGATAAGAAGGTGAGGCTCGAAACTTCAAGTTGGTGTTCTATGAAGACCATGATGTGTCGTCCAGCAAATTAGCATAGCACTTGGGCGATGAGGGAGGCCATCTGAATGGTGCGCCCAGTGACAAGCCATCATGGGCGTCCTGTGAGGTTCCAGTTCACCGCCGTCAGCCCAGTGGAGAACAGAGACGTTCAACCAAACCAAGTCATGGTTGCATAGGCAAATTGGTACCTTTCGCGTCCCTAACCAAAGGCTTGCCGGCCAATCTAAACAGAAACTGTGACGGGAGTGATACATATCGGAGAAAAGGGGGGGAGCTGTGGTCTAAGTCCAAAGTTAAAGAGTTTTTTTTTTTTTTGGAATTTTTTGGTACTGACAACTTACCTGTGTTATGGATCAAAAATTCCCTTTAAATCTAAATCTAAGTTTACATATACACACTTCAAATGCTAGTCATAGGTAATTTTAGAACATAAGTGGGTCAAGCTTCTCCTCTTTTGTGGGATGCGTTGTTTCTTAAATTTTTGTTGCACATATTTTTTGCATTCTTCTTAATAGAATGAAGAGCAGTTCTCCTCTGTTTTCAAGGAAAAAAAATCCCATAGTAACATACAAATACCATTGTAAAATAATGGACAAAAGAGATCAACCAACCAGAAATCAGAAGAGAAGATAATTGGTGATAGTGTACCTTCACCCAGTATTGTGCTTTGGTAAAGGATTCAGGACTAGTTATGTCATATACAACAACTGCAGCAGCAGCTCCTCTGTAATAAAGAGGTGCCAAGGCAGCATACCTGAAAATTGACTGGTTACCATGAGTTCTCGACTTAGAAAAAACCATGCATGATGGGCTGGTGGCACTTTAAGATGGACCAATTGTAAAATAAGTAATGCATATTACCACAACGTTATAACAAAACAAGTTCTTCTAATGCATCAACAGCATGTCATTCACCCAAAACTAGAAGATCTTAGCCATAGTACTGTATGTGTACCTCTCTTGTCCAGCCGTATCCCATATTTCAAATTTCACTATTGTTGAGTCCTCCAAAGCCAATGTTTGTGATAAAAATGATGCACCAACAGTTACCTGGAATTATTTGAGTAAATAGGTTGAAAACAATGGAACTTCTGAAATCGGGAGCAGAGAGGAATGCATCTAACGCGGAGTAACATTATCAGCTGCAGCTCAGGAGGCTCAAAACAGCAATCACCTTGGAGGTGGGATCAAACTGACCACGAACAAAGCGAAGAACAATGCAGCTTTTCCCTACACCGGAGTCACCAAGCAATACCAACTGCAACATCGAAAGAATGTACACATTGAATACAGCCAGTAGTTAAATCACATAGACATTATGCACTTAAACATTTTAGTAAAAATGGGTAGCAAACCTTAGCACGTAAGTCCTTTGAATCGGTAGCAGAGTTATCGTTGTTAATATTGTTCAGCCCTCCAGTGCTTCGAGCTGGATGAAAAAAACAAGTGCTATGTGTTAACAAATGGTAGAAAATGGCTAACTCTCTTCTACTCCAACTACAAACTTCCTCAGACCCCACTCACACATCCATTTACTGTCCTTCCATTGGTAGAGATTGCACAAACACACCTCTCCAACCTTCAACTAACCCGCAATTTACTAAACCACAGCTCAAAACCGCACAGATTCAGCGAATTTTTGGCCAGATCAACGCCAAGACCAAAATATTTACCCCCAATCAGCTTTCAGCATCAAGCCGGTCCCTCCCTCCCATTTTTTCAAGCAGCAACCCACGAATCGAACCCAATTTGAAATTCCCCACGGCAACACCTGATTGCCTAGGCACTCGACCCCAACAATATCCGCAGCCAAAACATAGCCGACGAGGAAATCTCTAATCTAAAAAGGGGATGGGAACGTGAGAGAGGAACCTGGCACGGAGGAGGAGCAACCCATGGCCGGCGATGCCTGCCGGCGTCGAGGTGAGGAATCGGAGCAGGACGGCGGCGGTCGGTGGCCGGCGGGGAGGGGGGGGGCAGATCGATTGCCGCGTCGGCCGTCGCCTTCGCTTCTCTCTCTTTTTCTCCTCTCTTCCTTGCTCGAGGCTGTTGATCCGCGCGATTGCTTTTGGTTTTGGTCGGTGAAGCCGAAGCGAGGAAGAGGAGGTCGTTGGGCATGGCCTAGTGGAGCCCGCGGATGGGTCATGTTGTCAGTGTCACGTAAGCGGAGATGTGATTTTATCCACGAGATTTTGGTGGGCTGGGCCTTGTGCATTTGGCCTTTTTTTAGGCCTATTACATTTGTCAATACACGCTGCCTCGCTCCCACCTTCCCCCTCCTCTCCGGAGCGGAGCCTCCTCTCCTCGCGTCGCCGGCGGCGTGAAATGCCCCCAAAAAGGGGGGAAAAAATCCGGCGATCCCGCGTCCCGCCACCGCGCAAGCGAGGTGAGTCTCCTGTACTTCCCGATCCGATTCTAATCCAGTTCGGATTGCGAGCGCGCGAGTGGGTTTGCACAACATAAAGCCGCAACCCTCGCGGCCATGGAAGATCACCAACTTCCCCACTTCCTCTAGCCAAAATTTCCCCATTACCATCATAGCATCAATTGACCTAGGGTTTTGCTGTTTCCAGACTGCACGCGACATGAAGAAGGCGGTGGTGGCCGGCGGCGACGGCGACGGCGGCGCGCCCGTCGCAGTCACCACCGAATCTGCCGTCTCCCGGTGGAGCTCCTGCTCACGGTGATGGAGTCGCTGGACATCGCCGACCTCTTCCGCGCCGGGACCGCCTGCTCCTCATGGTACGCCGCCTACTCCGCCGCCCGCCTCTCCCGTATCCCCATTCGGGATTCGGCGCCGTGCTTGCTGTACTCCGGCGAGGCCGATGACGACAGCACGCCCACGCTGTACAGCCCCTCGAGCGGCACGTGCTTCAGCGTCCGGCTCCCGGATCCCCCGCTCCGGAGCCGCGCGCTGGTCGGTTCGGCGCATGGCTGGCTCGTCACCGCAGACGAGAGGTCCGACCTTCTTCTCGTGAATCCGCTCACCGGAGCGCAGGTCGCGCTTCCGCTGGTCACGGGCCTCCACCACGTGGACAGCTTCGTGGACGAGAAAGGGAAACTCATGTATAATCTCGATGAGGCCATGTGGCCTGACGATCTGCAATCCAATCTCCAGGAGGGTGAGGAGTTGGAGGATCCAGCCGCCGTCGCATACCCCGCGCAGAAGCTGCGCCTGTTTCTGTATCAGAGGGTGATTCCGTCGTGCAGCCCTTCCGCTGGGAGGAACTGTATTGTCCTGCTTGTGCACAACCAGATAGGATGATCTCTTTTGCCCGACTTGGCGACGAGAAATGGACCCATATCAACCAGACAACCAGCAATGAATCGCTTCGATGGGTTACTGGCTATACTGATGCTCTTTATAATAAGAATGATGGTTTGTTCTACTTGTTGAGTTTTGATGGCTCTATATGCCCATTGGATCTAAGTGGGCCTACTCCAGTGGCGAGGCAAATTATGAAAAAAAAGACACAGTGGGATAATCCTAGCAAATACATTATGCTGGCACCATGGGGTGATCTCTTGGAGGTTTGGAGGTTGAGAGACTCAGATGAACCAGATGAAACTGCTGAAGATTCTTCTCTTGAGGATGAAGATCGATCTGTTGAAAATCAATCTGATATATGGTTGACAGAAGAAATTATGTTATATAAAGTTGACATTGCTAAGCAGAAGTTTGTTAAAATGCGCAGCATCGGGGATCATACTCTATTCCTTGGTTTCAATTCCGTGGTGTGCCTTCCAACGAAGGATGTGCCAATGTTAAAACCTGACTGTGCTTATCTTTCTGATGAATTTTATGAAGAAATGTGTGATAATATGCATAACTGGCGAGAGGTAGGCATTTGGGATTTGAAGAATTGCAAATTGCAGAGCCTTGGTGACATGGAGTCTCTTCATCCTTGGCGTAATTGGCCATCACCAATTTGGATAACACCATCCCTTAATTAGAAGTATATGGGAGATTCTCATGTTTTAGGAGCTCCAATTTGTTTTCCTTTTGCATGAAAGATTAGAAGCTCCTATTAGATGACACATTCCCTGTTTTATTATTACCCATCAGGTGTCTTATTTATGTTTAGAGGGAAGGTGAAGTTAAGGATCATGTGTACTATTTGTTGATAATGAATTTGAAGAACAATCCAGATATATTCTTTTGTAGCGAGCATCGTATGAGCAATTTTCTATTTTTGGCCCTTCTGCTGATCTGATATGTTGACCAGTAATTTATTTATGCTCGCATAATGGTACAGCAGAATTTTATTTACAAGATTACCAAGATGATTTTTTGCTACATTGATGATCCATGATGCAGACTCGGCTAAATTCTAATTCACTAACTTATTTATTACCATCGAACAGAATTGTGCTACCTCAAACTTTAGCAGGAATTCAAGTTGAAAAAACAAGCCACTAGGTTGTTAACTTTCAACCTGGATTTCACTTTTAATGTTTATGTGTAGAGTTGATTGCTTCAAACATGTAGACCAGCTTTAAATAAAAATATACCAGTGTTTCAGTTTGATTCCGAGACATAGATGATTCACAATGTAGTAGGTTGCTGCAGAGTGTTATCCGAGCTTTGTACAAGTTTTGATTGCATATCACAGGTTTAGGCTGTTGCATGCCTTTTAGAAATTAATTTATTAGGCTGATAGTAATCCCACTATATAATTATATTTCATGCTTCTACTATTCTTTAGCATGACCTTGAGACATTATTGCACACACAGATTTCATGGAGGGAATATGACTTGCTGGTGTGTGTACAGTGTACCTTGCAGATCCTTTTTGTTTCAGCTTTCTTCCTTGAATTTGACAGCTTTACCTATGAACTAAGATATATTTAACATTGCATTTTAGTTGAAGTTGCACTGTTATTGCTCATGTGTTCTCATTCAACTGAAGTTGTAGATCATAGAAAAAATTTACCTCACGTAGTATAAGTTTACCAGGTTCAGGGGGAAGTGAAAAACACAGATCTGGATTCCTTCTCTTCACTGCTGTTTCTTGCCAACGATTTGGGCTGTACATCAGCCAATCTGTAAGTATCACACCTGTGCTAAATCTCTCGAAGTGCTCTCTTCCTGATAGGAGCACAATTTTTATGATCCTAGAATATGGGTGTATATTCTAATTCTTCTATTATACTCTGTTATATATATAATACAGGGGTGTGCCACCTATAAACATCTATTGTTGTGATCATGGCCCACAATCGTGAATCCTGTTAGTTCAATCTTGTGGTTGTCTCACCATCTGGAATCTCAACAGGTGTATACAAGGATTGATTATGGTAAGATCATGCCTTAAGCTTTAATTCAGCCAGATGTATGATAATCTGGTATGTATCTTTTAGCATAGAAACACATCTCACTTGAAGAGATTGGTTTGATTGTCTAATTAGAAGTTCCCTGCCATTTGGCCTTTAAAATTTTAGGAATAAGTCTACATAACCCCCCAAATTATTGTAGGTTGTCTACTTAACCCCCAAATTATCAAACCGGGTATTTTACCTCTTAACCTTTGTAATACCGTTTACTTAACCCCCGAGGTGGTTTCAGATGGTGGTTTTGCCTTTGTAGTGCGTGGATAAAGTGCATGAACAACTTATAAGTGAGAGGAGTGAAACTAATGATCTTTAAAAGGTGAACTTACTGCATCGTTCTATGCTCCGGGTCAAATTCTTTCTCTGTACACTCTTTGTCCAATCACTCATTTTCGGGGACTAAGCGGTGAGGTGATAATTATGATGAGATCTGGTTGATCTCTACTCTCACTTGCAAGCTTGTTTCGTATGTCAGTCCACTCCAAATCATCAAAAAAGTATAGCTCAATGAGCCACCATGGCAAAACCACCATCCAAAACCACCTTAGGAAGTTAAGTAAACGGTATTACAAAGGTTAGGGGGGTAAAATACCCGGTTTGATAGTTTGGGGGTTAAGTAGACAACCTACGATAGTTTAGGGGGTTATGTAGACTTATTCCAAAATTTTACGATGTGCATCAATAATGTTCTTTTCTCGGACCTCAGTAGCGACAAAGTTCTTTTTCGTGGAGTTGGGGGGAAACAGGAGCAAAAGACATGCTCAGTTCAGTTCTTACTAACAATTTAAGTCCTGAGCTGATGCCTCTGTATTTACTTATCCGCTTAGCTATGCTGGATGTTTGCACTCATGCTTAGCTGTGCCCACTTGTGAGCTTTCAAGTGCAATTTTGCTGTTCCAAATGCATATATTACTTGAAAGGCCCAGAGTACTCAAATAGGAAAGTGGGCTGATGTTGTGCCATTTTTTACGCAAGCCATACAAGTGAATTATGTTAGTGGAATAGTAGCTGGTAGGTTAATGGTTATGTTTAAAACCATAGATGCACTGTTATATCCAATTCACTCCATCCTTTTATGATAAGGGCCATCCCTCTTTTTGGAAAAAGGGAATTCCATAGGTCAATCTTTATGCAAAAAAGTTAATATAGGTCTGCTAGATGTCAAGATGTGCCATTGTTCTTCCAGTTTTAAGTTTTAACTTACGATAGCCTGTTGTTGGCTATTTCTTAGAAGTATTTGGATAATTGATGTATTTTTTGTTTTTTTTTATCAGTTTAATAGGCATGTCGTGCTCTGGATTCTAATTTCTTGCTGCATTTATTTTGTAACATTGTCTATACAAGTAAAGGTATTTGTTACTTCACTTCAGATTCTACAGATGTAACGAATGGAAAATAAATGGAAAGTGTCCTTTCAAAAAAAAAATGGAAAGTGAGACGTCCAGAATAGCATATTTTCCTAAACCTACTAAAAATACAAATTGATGCGACAAAGTACTATGAAATGTGGATACATCTTTCAATTCAAGTAATTTGCTTATATCCTGATCATGTCTTTCTTTTTCCACTGTTTGATTGGGCAAATACGTCACTGAATAGAACTCATTGAGATGTTAGATTTCAATCTTTTAGAGGTTGGGAAAGAACTCCAAGCATCGACTTCAGTTTTCCTGTATGAGGATATGGCTCTATGAATAGGATATTTAGCGTTTGATGAGATATTTATATGTACAGAAACTTCAATGCTGCAAAGGTATGATTCATTTTATGAACCTTAACATTATTAGAATCCTTCGCGTTATATAAGATTTATTTTGAGCACTAATTTCTTCTGCTACTAATATTACCATTATGGCTACTAAGCACTATGTATTAGATTTTTGTTAATGTAAAAGGCTGCTAAGATTATTTCTGTTTTGATCATCTTTTCTACTAAGCTGGAGACTTAAATGAGTAGCAGATCACGGTATTCCTTCGCAGGTTTTTTTTATATATTCATCCTTTGTTTCACGTTGTAAGTGTTTTAGCTTAGCTTTTAAATAGATTCATAGATGTCTAGATTCATATGGATATTAATGGATCTTTTTTTTTCTTGAGAAAGATGTTAATGGATCTAGACGACAAATAAAGAGGCTAAAACCTAATGTGGAACCGAGGAAGTAATTGATATTTCTTTCACCAAATTTTGTTAGGACAGTATGCCTCCTTTTTTTACTTTTTTAAAAGAAAAAGAAAGATCGACGTGATACAGGAATTTCCTAAGTAGTCAGTCAATGGTGCATTCCTAGATTAAGCAGGTTGGATTTCTATAATGGAAGAGGGCTAGACACCTCATAGCTTCTGAAGCCCTGCATCAACACAATAACACATCAGTTAGTCCGATCGTGAAACTACCCTAAATGTGTTAATCCTCCTGTGCAGAACTGCTGATGATACAAGCTTGAATAACCTGCTCATATCTCATATTAACATTGTTCAATAACAGATGGCTGACGTGTGCTTTTGACAATTCTTTTTTTTTTGCCGGGTCGGCCGAAAGATTCGGTCGACCAACTTCATTAAGATTGATGGAATAAAATTTCGTTACAACTTCACGACAGTATGCTGTCGAGCTTAATGCGAGGCAGGCCTCACATCAACGAAGTTACATCGAAGCTGAAAAAGAAAAAAGAGTTGCTGCTAGCTGTTGTGTATTGAAAATAATCCAGTCTTCTTCCACACCTCTACTTCCTCTTTGATGTCAGCCGCTGAAGTTTTGAATTTGTGATCAAAAGTTCTAGCATTTCACTCCTTCCAAATCATCCAACAGATCAGCATAAACATACTATCAAACGCCTTCCTGTGTGCAAGCTGGAAACGCATGCGCTGCTGCAGCCACCACTCAGCCAACGGCAAGAAGGTGATGCCAGGAACATCAAAGGCCACTCTGATCCAGGTTTGGAGCCGGGACCAAACCGAGTTGGTGTAGCGGCCCAAAGTGAACAGATGGTTGCAGTCTTCTTCTTCAATTTGGCAAAGGGGACACTTTGGATCATGAGGCCATCCTCTTTTCTCTAGGTTGTTAGCCGTTAGGCATTTTCCTTTCAGCGCGAGCCACATAAAAAAAGGGATTCTGCATGGCACACTGGCTTGCCAAACTAACTCGCCAACTGGGCAGGCTTCTCTGGCCATGAAGAACAGGTCATAGGTAGAGGAGACCGAAAAAGAACCATCTGCGCTCAGCTTCCAACAAATTTCATCCGGTACTCCAGCTTGCAGGCTCACGTTGCTCAGCTCATCCCACAAGGCCACAACTGAAGATAATCTTTCAATGCTCTCAAGGACAGCGAACCCTGCAAGTCCCTGACCCATCTGTGATTCCGCAGCCCTTGGGCAACTGTAAGCTTAGACTTGTTGACATAAGAGAAAAGGATTGGCCACCGCTGGGCGATACTGCTGCCTTCCAACCAATGATCTTTCCAAAAATTTGTGTTGCATCCGTCGCCGATGACGGAAAAAGCATAGGCTTCAAAAATCTCTTGCGCTTCTTTCTCTTGCTGCCAACCTACCTGTGCCCATGGTCTGTCCCTCTGCTCAAGCTGCTTAGCTAGCCACTTGACCCGCAGAGATTGGCCGAACAAGTCGATGTTTTTTATGCCTAGCCCTCCGTTCTCCACAGGCACACAGACGTTCTTCCAGATGACCAAACAATGTCCTCCATTCACCTCGTCTTGTCCCTTCCATAAGAAGGCCCTACACTTTCTATTGATCTCTTTTATGGCCCATTTTGACAGCGGCATGATGGAAATAAAATGCACTGGGATGGCCAACAGAACTGACTTAATCACACATAACCTCCCATCGGGCGCTAAGAAACGAGGCTTCCATCCAGCAACTCTCTTGGATCTTATGTTGCACTTGCACCATGCATTACTATGTCTTGGAAGAAACAATCTGTTTTTTTTTCGAGAATACGCTTCACGTATCTTTTTATATTAAGAAAGAGAGGTAGGCCAACCGGCAATACAAAAGTTTTACTGTACAAAAACCGAAAAGAAAAAGATCTAAAGAGTACTTAAGTGAACATCTCGCGTCATCAATTGTGCTACTAAGAGAGAAACGCGCTAAAGAGAAGCGTGAGCTTGACGCCAGAGGGCGGCCTCTTCTACGGCCTCTTCAGCGACCTCCCAGATTGATTTGGAGATGCCGTCGAAAATTCTTCTGTTCCGCTCTTTCCACAGAGACCATGTCGTGAGAATGACAATCGTGTTGAAGCCGCGTCTGAATTTGGCTTGCACCTTGAGACGTGCATCAGCCCACCAAGCGGAAAAGCCGATCGCACCCGAGGGAAAGCACTGAGGCTGACCGATAGAGCACAGAACCAACCACCACATCTGGTTGGCCTCTGGACACTGAACGAGCAGATGATCCTGCGACTCCCCAGTTTGATCACACATTATGCACACATCGTTGTGCTACAGTCCACGACATGCAAGACGATCAGTTGTCCAACACTTGTTGTGCATAGCAAGCCAGGAGAAGTAGCGACACCGGGGAGGGGCAAAATTCTTCCATACCTGTTGCTACGGGAAAGCTTCACGGCCGCAAAACAGGTGTGAATAGGCAGATTTGGTAGAATACTGCCCGGAAGACTCCCACTTCCAAGAGAACTCATCAGGACGATCCTGAAGCACCACCCCGTGAATCCGCGGCCAAAGCTCTAGGTACTGGAGAAGCGCATTTGTCCCCAACGCGCCTCTTAAGTCCCGAATCCATTGCTGATCACTGATTGCTTGCACAACTGTTCTTTTGTTTCTCAGCCGAGCAGGGACAAGTGCATAAAGATCAGGAGCCAACAGCTTAATTGAAGTCCCATCTAGCCAACGATCTTCCTAGAACGGAATTTTTGTTCCATCACCCAGATGGCAAGCAATCGCCGTAGCAGCGAGGTATTTTTCTTCGCGCGAAGAAGGCATCGAAAGACCACGCCATGGGCAACATGCGGAAGTCCGATGCTCCCAAATCCATCGAACTCTTAGCGTGATTCCCATGAGGCGAAGATCGAGAATGCCAAGCCCCCCGTGCTCGGTCGGAGAGCAGACCTTGGTCCAGGCAAGCCTGCAGTGCCCACCCTTAGCTTCACCGTGTCCTTTCCACAAGAACGTTCGTCTGATCCAATCAATCCCTCTGATCAACCATGTTGGTGGATCAATTGCAATCAGCTGATATAAGGGGATAGAGCTAAGCACAGATTTCACCAACTGCGCACGTCCAATTGGCGCGAGTTGTTCTGCTTTCCAGAGAGGGAGGCGGCGGGCAACCAGATCCACCAAAGGTTGGAGCTCATTGCGTGAAGGTCTAGAAATTGTGAGAGGAATCCCAAGGTATTTGCAGGGGAAGGAAGAAATTGGGCATGGCATTAGGTTTGAAATAACATTCAGTTCCTGCTCATCACAACGGATGGGAATAGCAGAACATTTTGCAAAGTTTGTTCTCAAGCCTGAAGCCTCCCCAAAGATATTGAGAATCGATTGCACGACCTCAATCTCATCAGCAGACGGTCGATGGAAGATCACGACATCGTCTGCATACAAGGAAACCCGATTCGGCAGGGGCAGAGTGGTGAGCAGCCCAGCGAGTTCAGCCTTGCTGAACATGGCATTAAGGACATCTAAGGCCACAACAAAGATGAGTGGAGATAAGGGATCCCCTTGGCGCACCCCTCGGCGATGCTGAATGATTCTTCCAGGAATGCCATTGAGAAGAATTTTGGTGGAGGAAGTACGAAAAAGGAGGCATAACCATTCACGCCAACGATGATCAAAGCCCCTATGCGCTAAAATTTCCAGGAGGGATTCACGTTGACCATTCGCGTCAACGTGAGGAATTCCCAGGAGATGGAATCGAAAGCATGGGCAAGATCAAGTTTGAGAAGAATTGAGGGAACCTGCATGGCATGGAGCTTCTTGGCAGACTGTCGCACCAGAGTGAAATTGTCATGAATTCTTCTAGTGCGGACAAAGGCGCTTTGGTTTGTGGCAACGAGATCGTCTAGCAATGGGGCTAAACGCAGGGATAGTACTTTAGTGAAGAGTTTGGCGAAGCTGTGGAGAAGGCTGATTGGCCGGAAATCCTTCGGGGAAGAGGCGTCCGCTTTCTTAGGTAGCAGCGTGATGAAGGCATTATTGACGCATGCGTCCGGAAACAATCTGTCACTGATGATGTTTCAATTTTACTATCTTGAATTCTTGATGGCTACGACGAACCATTACTGATGATGTGCCTTCCTTTCTGGTGTAATGCTTGCAGGTAAATCTCAGGTTTTTTCTAGTTTTATACTACCTCCGTTCCAGAATATACAGGGACGCATGTATTAGTTCGTAGCGACATGGCTGATCGTCTGATAGAGACAGTGCACTGACGGGGTGAGACCTGCACAATGTTGGGATGGTAGTATGGTACAGACCTTGCCGGTGGTGGTGGCCTATGCACTGAAGATGTTTGGACGGCAGTTGCTGATGGGTTTGTTTAGGGCGCTTTGACAATTGGGGTGGAAAGATCACCGATGAAAGCCTAGCCCGCCAAAGCAACGACGATGCCCTCGGGTGCCATATCCCTCTTTGGATCGCAGTCATGGCATCTTCCCCTCCCTTCTTGGGATTTCTTCATACGAAAACCACATCATTTTCCTATGATGGGTTACGAGCCGTCGACACCTGAAGGTGTTATTTGAGGTTTCATTTTCTGCCATACTCTTCTCCAGCCGTCCATTCTCTTGTAGCAGCGTGCTAAACCACTACAAAATGGCCACATTGGAACCCTTTTCTCTCTCGCCCCCTCCCTCTCCAACCCAAAAGACAAGATGGTTTTAAGTGTGTCGTGGTAAATTATCCCTTGCTTGGATGGTTTATGTTGGTGTGGTGTGATCCTTTTTCTTTTTTCCTGCTGTTTTTTCTCTACGTCAATACATGAAACAGTACTATATCGTGAGTTTCATTTTAAAGAAAAAGGAAGTGATGGAGCTGCAGGCTTTATGCGGCAAGCAGTGGAATGGGCCGGTTTGGTAACATGGGCCGAAAACTTTAATCCTCTTTGAATTTTCCTTTCATTTTTCCCTATCTGAATTTCTGAAGTCGCATGATGCACTCCGAGTTTTTTTTTAAAAAAAAATGCCGGGTCAGTCGAAAGAGTTTTACTTTTCAGTGCAACGTGAAGTACCAGATTTAGCTAGTTAGTACGTGAAATTTCAAGTTAACTATGATGAAACTTCGATGCTTTCTTCGCCACTTTTGCTTGAAACTTGGATGGATGCATTCCATCTCCTCGTGTTTGGAACAAAGCGTGCGACATCGCGTGCAACATAGCATGTGCGTAAAGGGCCAGTGCCCAGTGGTGATCTACAACGTTGGAGCGCAAAGAACACTCATCTGGCTGTAGTGTGCTCGTGCAAGAATGTTTTTTCACTTTCACTTTCTGAACAAATCCTCTCATGTACTATACAGCAAACCTGATACAAGCGATGATATGTCTGAAGAAATTGAGGAGCAAAAGTACCTGAAAATTTTATGGGAGTGATGTGCGGTGTCAAGGTGGTCCATGGAATCCAAGGCACTTTGTCTTTAGCTTTAGATTAAAGAACTTCTTTTTTATTTGGCTTTCAACCCTTTCATCATGGTAGAAAACGGGACAATGAAAAGTAAAGTCAAGCTAATAAGATATTCTTAACAGATTAAAGATATGATAATTTTGTACTTTTTATTCAATCCTGAATTTGGTAAGGTCAAGCTAAGAAAATATTTGTCATTGGAATACATGATAGTGGAGTTCTAAAAATATTTGCTATGGACTATAATGTAGGTGACACTACTGTGTAGTTTCTGCAGATCAAAGAAGGTAAACACTACGTCATGATCAGCTAACATTTGTGGGAGAAAAGATCGGATCTACTCAACAACTCTTTCATCTGTTAGTATTACTGCCTTTTTCTTCGTCCCTTCCTATCCCTGTAGTTCAAATTGGTGCTTGGAAAGTCTAGATCATGCCAAAGAAAAAACTGTTTGCAACTTGTAAGCTGGTTTGGAGCTTCTGACATACATTTTCCTCGTCTCTGAATGCGATATATTGTTGTGTATGTTGCTGAACTCAATGGTATTAGTCAATGCGTTGAATCATCTTCTGTTTTTAATCTCGCAGTCAAAGAAGTACATTTCATAGTTCAGGGCCAAGACTTCTTCCCTCTCTCTTTTCTTAAGAACTAGGGCCGCCAATGTTTCGAGCCACCAGTAACTCATTCATGTGCAATTCGACTTAGCCCACAAAATAAAGAAAAGAACTGCATGATGACTTGCCTATTTCGTAATTACCCAAGCTAACATTACAACTGGCATAAGAATGATGACGATCTTGCAGTTGGTAGCAGCAAAACAATCTGCTGCACACTGCAGTCCTAGGTAAGATCAGTAATCTGTTGATTGTTAGCCTTGCAAGTTACTGCCACTTACTGCAGGCCACCAACAATCAGTTGGTCACTCACTTGAGCCAAAAGTCTATCATCTGGCCACTCACACACCAGACCTGAAGCAGTCAGGATGAGTGAGAGAATGGAAGAATTGGCCCCAGATCATGGTTGGCAGCCACTCAGCCAGCATGCAGATATGTGGCACACAGCAAGCTACCTGCCATCAGGGAAATGGGTGTTAGAAAGTGGACAAGTTTGAAGTGCCAAATCTGGGATCAAAGAAGGCCCAGACATGTGATTAAAGGGTGCAATGAGCAAGGTCCACTGCCCTTACCAAAGTCTGAAACTGTCTTTTGTTTCTTTCCTTCTTGTCTTTTGATAGATTCGCTACTGAATAGTGATTCTCGGTTCTTTTTACAGGTAAGTAAAAGGAAAATAAAAAGAGGAAATAAAAAGTCAAAAGGAAAATTGAACTAAAGAAAGAAAAAAGGCTTAAAAGGGCGATGTAAAGATTTGCTTTCCATTTAGGCGGGAGTTTACATGGATCAAGTATAGTTGCAATCCAATTCAGACAGCACCTTAATTCAGTTGCAGTAACAATCTCCATGCATGTGAGTACTAAATTTCACTGCATTGTACAAAGTGTCACAATTACAAGACATTCATTTGGGAATTGTTACAGTTTGTAATTACTCACTTGTCAAACAAGATCATCGGTTGGTTCGGTGTCAAACAAGATCATCGGTTGGGAGTATTGATTTCCTGATCTTTCGAAAAAAAAATGATTTCCTTGGAAAATTAGCACGGCTGCCGGCTCAGCTCAGGTCCGTTTGTCCAAGATCCGACTAGGACGAGCTGACCAAACCAACATTATTCATGATCTTGATTAAAAAATATCGTGTTTCTCATCCATTGAGGCTGGAGCAAAGAATACAAAGACCCAATGACATGGCGACATTATCCTCACAGCCATGGATACATGTAGTTCACATTTTATGATATTGCCGGCAGTATTGTGATATTATCCAATAATGAACATTTTGATATACTGAATAAAAAAAGTCCAATTCACAACGACCGGAGTTGCAATCCAGTTAGGTGATTTCCAGACTGGTTCTTCCCAGATTCGTAAACACACGAGGCAAAATATAAAAATAAATTGCGTAACCAGGGCGGCAAGCATCACACTATACTTAAAACACCGGCTCAAATATTCAGTTAACTAATGAAAATTCATCACACCGACAAAAGATTCATAGCCAGCGGTTGCTCGTACAGGATTAGGTTATCCACGACTACTTCCAGAAGTTAAACTGCAATCCAGCATTTCCCTTTAGAAAATTGAAGTCCAACATTTTCCAAGTTTCAGCTTTTAAAAGTCCGTGTTTAGCTGACATGTTCCGTGATTTAATTAATCACATTTAATTGCCATTTGGGAGAATATTCTTTGTCCTGAATACGCTTGAAGACAAAAACAGAGCAGCGAAAAAAAAAACAAGAGTTTTGTTGTGTGCTTGTTTCCTCCATTTGGCGACGTCCCAACAGTGCAGTAGCATACCTTCAAAAAAAAAAAAACAGTGCAGTAGCATCAGGGATTTTTTAAAAAAGAAAAATAGTACACTGATTAATTAAGAGTAGGCAATTGGAGTGGATAGACTTCAGGGATCAGAATCAAATGGCTATTAGGATTTCCATGTGATATTTGACAGTAGACAAAAATGGTATTTAAGAATAATTAAGCAAGGAACAGGACACATGTGTCCCCATGGAGAGAGACCAACCCCTCTGACTCGTACTCCAATCCTGGGAACTAATTGTTCATAGTCTAAGTATGCTTAATTCTTGGTCAAATTCCAAAGCTATTGCAGTCTAATCGCTTTCTTTATTCTCTTATCAATTGTCGCATTCTGTAAACATGGGCTTGTGAATTGCGATTGCTTCAATGGTAGGTGACCGCGTGGTACGCCAAGCCTGCAAAATGTGGGCGAAAAGGACATCGCGTTCAGATCATTTCCAAACCGGATAACAAAGACCTTTGATGAATATTGTTGACTCCCTATCTTGAATGCTGATTTTTTTTTTCATTCCCATGGAAAGAAGGCATAGAACACGAGTCGTTCACAGAGCTAGAGATAGAATCCGTGTACTAGAAATAGGTAGGTGTATTCAGGATTCACAGGTTGCAGGCTGATCATAAAATGCATAAAAAGGATTGTGAATGATGGCAACGACGGCCTGCACACGCTCGGCCAAGCTTCACATCGAAAAAGATGTGTATGTTAATTTATAAAACTATTAATCGCCGCAATAACCTGATCCTTGCAGATTAATTGTACACAGAAAACATCCAAGCTATTTTCTCCAGAGGGTGAGATGGAAGAATATCCCAATGCGAATCACCGACGTCCCTATCCGTCCTCATCGACGCCACGTCGGACGGCAAAGAACGAGATCAATTTTGCCGCCACGAATCGTTCGGAGAAAATAAACTACTCTGCGTTTGGGGAAATTTTCTTTGCCCTTCATTAATAGCACAAGACCAACGAAGATTTAAACGCAATTTAAAATTTTAATTGCCTGGTTAATCACCACGTCTCTCATAAAAAGTAACACGACGAAGACAGAGTCGCAGAGCTAGTCCAAGATTCAACCAACATATCTGACTAAGCACGCATTTTGCGACCAAATTCAGCACTGCATCAGTCAAATTTCATCTGCTAATACTCTAGTTAAATCAAATTTAGCTTTAACCAAAATAAAGCTACCTAGAGGATAGGAGGTAATACAAGAATTGATCAGGACACGCTACGCTACAACAGAAGGGGTTCGAGTCTGAACACCGAACAAAAATCGATCAGAAAGAAGCACAGCACATTCTTGTATGCCTCTGATCTTCTAACACTAAAATTCCTCAGTTGCTATGTACATGTCGTCAGATTGGCCTCTGAGCTCTGAGCTCTTGATCAATGGCGCCAATGGCGATCACATGACGGAGCAGGCGTTGGGGTTCTCGTCGCTGAACATCTGCGGCGCCGGCGACATGTCGAGGTGATACTGGTACGGCGGGTACGCCGTCGGCGGCGGCGGCGGCTGGTGATAGTCGGTGATGTCATTGTGTTGTGGGTAGTAGTAGCTGCCGCCACCGCCGGCGGCATAGGGATTCGCGTACCCAACGCCGTCGCCATTGCCGCCGCCGTAGTACTGGTAGTAGCTGGGAGGAGGGCCGTGCTGCTGCGGGTAGGCGACATAGCCGTAGCCGTACGGCGAGACCTGGTACGTGCTCGCCGCGGCCGGCGCCGGCGCCATGGACGCCGCGGCGGCGGCGGTGGATGGGCCGGCGAACTCGATGCTCCTGCTTTTGCCCTTCATGTCGTCGTCGCCACCGCCGGCGCCGCCGGCGGCGTCTTCGTCTTTCTTCTTCTCGCCGTCGCCGCCCTTGTCCTTCTTCTTCTCGTCGCCGGCGCCGGCGCCGCCGTCTTTCTTGCCGGGGGTGACGGCCTCGACGGCGCGGTTGAGCTTCTCAGTGAGATAGTTCAGCATGTACTGAATGTCCATCGTGCCGGACACCTTCACCTCGTCTTTGGCATTGCCTTCCATTACCACATCCTTCACACCTGCAAAATCCAAAAAGGCGTCAACAAACAACTGACCAACAGAACAAAACAAAACGCCAGGCAAAAGCAAAAAGGATCATCTTCGAGAGTTGAGAAAGGGGATTAAAAATTCTTTAAAAAATCTCACCTTTGATCTTGTAGATGCGTCGCCTGATTCGGTCGGCACAGCCGTCGCAGTGGAGGCGGATCTTGAGCAGCACAGTCTCCTGTAAAAACAGAGCAAAGCAGAGGAGGACATTTTCAGTTTCAGGTCAAACGAGCAGTTGGGAATTGGGAGCAGAGAAGCATATCGCGTGTTCGCGTGGGTTGCCTGATGTGAACCGACCTCTTTGGGTTTCTTCTCCTCCGGCGATTGCTTCTTCCCCTTCTCCTCCTCTTTCGATTGGGCGGCGCCGTCCTTTTCCCCCTTCTTCTTCTCGCCGCCGTCCTTCACGACGGCCTTGGGCTCATCGGCGGCGGGTTTCTTCCCGCCGAGGCCGACCATTCTGTTTGGTTGCACTGCGCCGCGGAAGCCGAAGGCCGTTAGCCACCCAAAAACCGCCGTCCTCCGCCGCCGCCGCCGGCGGAGACGATTTCTACGGGCTTCTTGGTCTTCGCCTCGATCCTCGCCTTGAGCGCCGCCGCGTCGGGCGTCCCCGACACCACCACCGTGTTCGTCGCCGCGTCCGCCATCACCGACTCCACCCCTGCTCCATCCAATCCAAACCCAAACCAAAATTCAGTACAAAAACACACCAAATCGAGCCCAAAAAAACGACAGACGAGAAACCGAAACCGAGACGCGTACCGTCCATGTGCCTGATGGATTTCTTCACCTTCTGCGCGCAGCCGGCGCAATGCAACTGCATCCTCAGAACCACCGCCTTCTCATCCCCCATGGATGATGGAATCTTCTCCTCCTCTCCGCTCGTGTGCGTTGAATTGATGAGTCTCGCTCGAGTCTTCTCTTCTCTTCTCTGTGTTGGCTTCTGGATTTGGGATTTGAGATGATTTGACGAACTAAGGAAAATGCCGGCGCGGGGCATATATAGGAGGGAGAGAGTCGGAGACGAGGAAGCGGACGCGAAGCCGACTTAACGACGGAGACGAAGCGAGGAAAAAAAAAAAAAAAAAAAAAAGGAAACCGTAGTGCGGCTCCTCGAGTGGGACCCACATGTCAGGAGGCAGTGCCGATCCGTGTACTACGCGTCACACGCAAGTTTTTTTTCCCTTTGGTTGCAGAGAGAGAGGCAGGTAATTTCCCACCAGCAAAAAAGCCAGCCAGGCTGTGGCTGCCGTTGTTGCTGTTTGGTGCTGTCTACGCTCACCTGGGATGTCACGTACTCACGTGGCGTCATCTCGTAGATTTTGCTGGTGCTGCTGTACTGACGTAGCAGGTGTAGTACTGAGCCAGTACAGTACTTTGCCTTAGGAAAAGATCAACAGCTGTTTGGTTGGATGTCACCGACCCGGCATTGCTTTGTCTGTGTTTTAATTTGTCAAATTTGAATAGCACTGTACTACCTTTGTCACTGTTTCAGACTTTCAGTTCAATGCGGCTACGGCTCATGCGTCACATTACCCAACATGTCCTGTAGCTTCAGAGCAAAATTACGGTGAATTAAACAGATCAACCCAAAGAGCAAAATTAAGTGTGCATATTAGTTGGGATCTCCGGTCACAGGAGAAACAGTTATTGGCAATTGCTACGGATTTGGCTCCCCTTTTCTTCCGTCCTCGCGTACGACGTCAAATTTTAAGGGGAACCACACGTACGAGACGACGATTTGTGGTTTTGTGGCTTGTGCGACGAAATTATCGTGTGCCGTGACGATCGCTATGACGATATCGAAGAAGGCGACGTGTGCCGAGATGGTCGTGGGCCCTGTGACCTTTTCTCTTCACTTTTTCTCGACGAAACTGGGCCCTACGCGTGCGGAGGTTGTACGCGTGTCCTCCGGGTGGGAGACGCGCCTGCTTTACCTAGGGCCCAGTTTGGGCCCACGTGCTTGTGGCCCACGTCTCTGAAGCCGCTGCACTGACGCGCGATGCTTCGGTTTCTCGAACGTTCTAGAACTGCGTTAGCTTGCGATGAGCTGTGGTGGATTGGATAAGATCAAGTTAGTTGGTGGGCTGCCGCGTGCGGCGGTGCGGCCTGTTTGGGGTGACGTGCCTAATGCTGTGCCACTTGGGCCAAGAAACAATTTTCTATTCGCATTTCCCCCTCCTCTTAAAAAATACCTGAAGCACGTGGCTTTGTCCATGTGTACTGGGCTGCTTCGCTCAAATTCCATTTGGGCCTAAGTTATCATGTACCCATACATAGTTTACAAAAATTGCACTTTTTTGCTGATACCAAAATTTCGTAGTGTGGGTAAAATTCATATAGTTGAAGAATAGAAGATTATAGAGCTACTAGTTTCCAGGTTTGTTTGATTTGTTGTCTTATACAATTTGGATGATAACAAAATTGCTAAGGTAAAAAGTGGCAACAAATTTCTCCCTCCGTAAAAAAACGAATTTTTAGGTATGAATCTAGATTTAAGGTGTCCAGAATCAGACCAAAAACATACTTTTCTTGGGACGAAGGGAGCAGAGAGCAAGAACATAGAAGAGCTTGACAAAACGACCATCACCTAGCAGAACTATATTCAATTCACGCACTCTCAAGTATGAGGATGTGAGTTGTAGCAATGATAGTTTTGGATATGGAGTTAACGGTAGGTACAATAATATGACTATGAGTCAACGTACTCTAAAAGTTTTTGTACTATATGTTTTTCTTTTTTAGAAGGGATAGAATAAAGAGAGCACTAGATTAAGCGTGGATGGTAGCACAAATTCTCGCGTGCTGCGATGATTAAAACCATGTTTCATGGCCCCCACAATTTGCTGTGTGGTCCCATATGCCATATGTTTTACATATCACAACCAGCTCTATGACCGCAACAGTCGCGCAGTCACACATAAGTTCCCTCGGCAAAGAATAGATTAAAAAAAGAAAAACTATGATGATAGTTGTGTGTCAATAAAGACGTATATATTTGTCGTATTCATTGGGTTCAGTCATGAGTTATATTGGTCATTCGTAGTTGTTTGGGAGCCAATAAATAGCATCATTATTAGACTGCTCTAAGCATATTTTGCGCAAAAATATTGAAAAGATTTGCATTTTCTATGCATTGGGAAAAATCAACATTTGTGCCGGCCATGTACCACCTCTGTTCCGGTTACGTGTCCACGTGTCACCAGGCAGGCAGGCACGACGGCACCACCGCAACAGGATCAGGCGCCGGCAACCGGCGTGTCACGAAGCCGAAACCGCCAAATTTCAGAAAACCGGAGCGACTAAAAAAACAATAAAAAAAAGGAAACAAACGCGAACACGGAAAAAAAAAAGAGAAAAAAACTCGCGTTCGCGTCGCGTCTCTGCCCGCCCGCCCGCCCTCTTCATTTGCTTGTTCTCCCTCCAATTTGCCCCCCTTTGTCGTTTTAGGGTTTCCGCGCCCCAACTCCTCCCCAATTTTGCTCTCCGATTCGCGCGATCTCCTTCCACCATGGT
>CM002481.1:2695589-2713486 GCA_000325765.3 Leersia perrieri
ACCTCCCACCGCCCGCCGCAGCAGCCGGCCGGCGCCAGACCGGCCCTCGCCACGCCGCCGCCCTCTCACTCCGCTTCCACCAGCGGCGGGAGCGGAGGCTCCCCGTCCAGCCGCAGCGAGCAGCATGCCCCCGCAGCCGCAGGCATGGCGGAGGCCTCGGCGGCGGCGGGGGCGGGGACTCCGGCCAGCGAGAACACCTTCCTCCGCCTCAACGACCTCGACATCCACGGCGACGATGCGCCTTCCTCGCAGGCTCCGACGAGGTTAGTGTTCGGTTTGGTGGTTCTCGCGACGCTGGTGCGTGTTTTTTTACCGGCAATGGTAGAGGATTTTGGGGAATAGATGGGTTTTTGTTTTTCTGTGTTACTGTATGTGCTACTACTTAAAATATCCTGGAGATGTACGGGTGGCTAAAATCGTTGTAATGTTGTAATTAGCTGTTGTTTCGGCTGCAAAATTCTCGGGGAAGTGTATCCTGCCGTCATGATGTGTGGTTGCAAGTTTGATTTGCTGGGGGTTGTTTATAGGATTATGCTCTGCAAGTTTGTTTTCTCATTTGTAGTCTATTACATGTGCACACTGTACTCATGATTATTAGTAAAACACCAGTCATGAAACCTCTAGCGCCACATGAGACTTCTATTGCCACATAGACTAGAACACTGCAGTTTGGATGTCAGTGCATGATTTTCTGCATTATGAATTTGAAATTACAATAGGGAGAAATTCTCTGCCTATTATCTCTCCTTTTTTGCATCGATTCCTTTGTTGCTATCTACTAGTTTTGTGCTTTGTAATAAGTATTTTTGCTATAAATAAAATTATGCAGCAAGAAGAAAAAGAGAGGGGCACGAGCAGTTGGTCCTGACAAAGGTGGCAGGGGGTTGCGCCAGTTTAGTATGAAAGGTGACTTGAGTCCCATTTGTTCCCTACTATTACATCATCCGTAGTTTATTTATAAACAGCACAAGTATATGTTACTGAATGCTACAGACCCATGATGTGTTTTGTTTGTTCTTGTGCAGTTTGCGAGAAAGTGGAAAGTAAAGGGAGAACAACATACAATGAGGTTAGTGTGTTCTTATTTCTACCGAGGTCAAATATCTTGTTCTGAACATCTGACATCGTGTACAATTGTACATTGTCGCATCACATGGATTCTTTCTCAACCTAAACCAGCAAACAGAGATCACAACTGTTGCACCTATCAGCTCCCTGTTTCTTTGCATAGTTTTCTTCTTGCTCATTCTATCCTTGAAGATTCAGCGAGTTATCTCAAGAAGGACTATATGGTGGTTTTGTCATACAGTTCAGTATATAAAGCAGCTACCATGTTAGTAACATGATTTGGGGCTATAAATTGGCAACTTACTCACACGTCTTGTATAACACTCCATGTGATCAACTTGCTCAGATCTTATTATGCTGATGCTGGTAATATGTGACATCCATCATATTGATCATTGTAAATCTATGCATGTTCATGTTCATGTTTAGAGTTCCTCAAAATTGCTAAAAACTATCATATTTTGTTTCTATGGCAAAATTAATAATAATCTTGTCTCTTCATTGGCTTATAATTTTCAATGATTACCCTTATTGGTGAATTCCAAGTCTCATAGTCCTGACCTATCCTTATCAGGTGGCAGATGAGCTTGTTGCCGAATTTTCAGATCCTAATAACAGCATTTTGCCACCAGATCCGGATAATCCCAATGCAGTTGAGAAATATGACTTCCCTGCCACCAATTATTTTGTTGAATCACTTGTATACTCACTCTGTGTTACGTGCAGCAACAATATGATGAGAAAAATATACGCAGAAGGGTTTATGATGCACTGAATGTTCTGATGGCTATGGAGATTATATCTAAAGATAAAAAGGAAATACAGTGGAAGGGGTTGCCTCGAACCAGTATAAATGAAATTGAAGATTTACAGGTTTTTTGTTTTCCCCACTGTTATCAACATTTGATATACTTTTGGTAGTCGTATTTGTTAATTTGTGCTATTTTTACAGAAGGAACTTGTAGGACTGAAAAGTAGGATTGAGAAGAAAAATGCATATTTGCAGGAGCTGCAAGACCAAGTAATGATATAGCACTTAACCTCTTTTTTCTCTGGTTATTTCCAATAGAATATATGAAATGATCTGTTCTACTGTTTGGGCTAACATTGTATTGTAGTCTTCAAATTATGTGGCTTTAGTGATAAACACTGTAATACACATAATGTCCTTGCTTGGTAACATTGTTTTTGGCATGTTAAGTTTGTAGGTATGCAAAAATTGATACAAAGAAATGAACAGCTGTATGGTTCAGGAAACATTCCCTCCAGTGGAGTTGCATTGCCATTTATCCTTGTTCAGGTGAGTAGTTTTTAAATTCTTTCTATTCTGTTCTCTTGTTTCATGGTACTGTCTTCTGGACATAACTTCAGGCTAAATAACAAAGATGTGTTGGTTTTTGACCTGCAGACACGGCCTCATGCAACTGTGGAAGTTGAGATATCGGAGGATATGCAACTAGTGCATTTTGATTTTAATAGGTAAACCAAGAATCTTGTCATTCTCTTCCCTCTGATCGTTTTGCAATTTATCTAACAACCCGCGTCTCTGTTGTTCTTTAGCTTTTCTTTTTCATGGCATGACTAGAAGTTTTTCACTGGAAGGGCATGCTGTTATCACATTTAAATTCTGGCAGTGGTCTATTGGGAATAACCTGAAAACAATATCTAACTTACTCTAAATAAAAAGGAATTAAAATCTCAGCTGCCAGGTCAAATTTGGATGGTAGAAATTTGGGTTTCCGATACCACCAGTAGGTTATGTGATTGTACAGGTGAGTGTAAATAATGGGTCTTTTGAAAAGTTATGTTAGCTTTGATTGGTTTGAGCTAAGTCATCTAGTAGCTTTTACTTTGTCTAATGACTGGTTGCAGGTCCCCATTATCCTTGTTGACATTTACCTTGTGGCTAATTTTTGTACAATAGGGTCACATGCATCTTAAATTGGCAGTTGAGAGCCTGAGTATGATATTTGTTTTACTTTTCTAAAAGGAACTATCAAATGCATGAAACACATGGAAAGATGTTATTTATTTATGTTGACAAAAACAAATCAGTGTCGGTGCACTCTGCTTAGATTGCCCTTTGAGTTATTGATATTTACGTTTCTGAAACTGCAGCACCCCATTTGAGTTGCATGATGACTCGTATGTACTGAAAGCAATGAGTTCTTGTGGAGAAGAACAAAATGATGATATTCATGATCTAATTCCGAATGGAGGTGAGAGCTCAAGCATGCCGAATATTTATAGGCAGCAAATGCAGCAACCTGCAAGAGCAACTAATGGTACAGCTAGATTGCCAGGTTCACCCCCTATTCCAGGAATACTGAAAGGGCGAGTGAAGCACGAGCATTAGTGTAGGGTGTTTATTGTTCATCTGGCGTGTTTGGTTCAATTATTTTTTATTTGTATGTAAAGCGCCTGTAAATTATTGGGCATGGGGAAATGTAGTTTGATCTGATTTAGCACAGTAATCTGCACTATATAGTGCCAGACTGATTGGTAGAACGACGAGTGCCCTGACCAGACCTGTATCACTCCCCGAGTAACTTCTAACCAGCTTTTTTATCTATTCCTAAAAGGTTGAGAAAAGACGTCTTAACGTCATGTAATTGTTTGAAGAATTGTAAAATAGTTAGCATTTGATTTGGGTGAAATTTCAGCTGCAAATGTGTTTGTATTGGATATATGCCTTAGTCACATGATATACTTGCCCCGTAGCAATTTAGTAAATTTCTCCCATACTTCTGTATCGATCTTATTTCATTATTACCTTTCTTCCATGAAAGAAACAACTGAATATTCTTGAGGATAAGTGAACACTGAACAGCTTCGTAGTGAACATCATCACACTAGTGTGGTTATCATCAACTTTAGGTGACCAGAAAATACTGAAAGTGCATCTCAATTGAACTGTCACACTTCACCATAGGAATAACCATCACGATTTTATCCTTGGACAATGAGCCCCAACATTCTGAAAAGTAACCACCTAACTAAGTGCTATTACTAATTATCAACCACAACAAAGAGAGCACAGCAACATAGCCGTTGTCGAATTGACAAGACCTTGAATCATCCACCACCACTCCTATTGTCTCGTCGCCAGACACCACCTGAAAACAAAACATCCAGAAAGTAAAATTTTCTGCGACATGAAAATGTCGCCATGCATGCCGAGAAGAGCTGAGGGAAAAGCAGCGTCCCTCCTATTATTAAGCCCGAAGGCGACAAGCATGGACCGTCCGTCCACGCGAGTACGCGACCGCTTGTCCCGGAGCCTCCCGCGCTGACCACCTCTGCATGCGCGCGCTGTATAAGCGAACCGCCTCGCAACGAGACACCGCCCATTGCACGTACTAGTCACACACTTGGTGATCGATGGACGCCCACGCCCACGCCCGCGCCCGCCTCCCCCTCCAACTCCTCCTCCTTGCCGTGGCCGTCGCCGCCTTCGCGGCCACGGCCTCCGCGCAGCTGTCCCCGCAGTTCTACAGCTCCTCCTGTCCCAATGTCGAGAAGATTGTCTTCAGCGTCATCGAGCGCAAGTTCAAGGAGGATCCCGGCACGTCTGCCCTCCTCCTCCGCCTCATGTTCCACGACTGCTTCGCCAATGTAAGTGGCTCTATTACGAGGTTTCACCGCCACCGTTAGCGATGATAGGTGGCGGCGATGTTCATTACTACCACATCCGTTCAAAAATATAGACACATCCTAATAAATCTGGATATACCTATGTCTGTGTCTAAATTCACAGTGTTAGAAAGTGTTACATCCAAACTAAGTTTGCTATATTATGAGACATATGTGATAGATTATTGCAGTGAGTTTATTTGTTTCACATTTCGAAATTACGTTTATTAAAAAAAGTTACTCATACATTAGTTAGACCACTTTTGTTTAAATTGTTTGTTAAGTTTAAATCTTTAGGCAAAGGTTCGACGGGAACATATCCAGTGCACACAAGTCTAACAAATTTCACCAATTTTTTTTAAAAATATTGAGCATGTACTTTCAATAGTGTTATACGTATCTGTAAAATTTTTATATTAAAAATTATTTATATTTTAGGCACAACACAAAGATGAAAAATTTGACAGCTTTTTAAGTAAAAATCTATCAGAATTTTGTTATTTTTATTGCTTTTTGTGTATAATGAATTTTAAGATGAAACTTTACAGATATGTGTAACACTATTGGAAGCAGATGTATAATTTTTTTAGAATTTTGGTGAAATTTGTTAGTTTGTATGCATGTGTGTGAAAAAAAGATTTGTGTGCATTGAATGTGTTCCAGGTTTGATGGACGAAACATTAATGACTTAGGCCCGTCCTTTTCAGCCCATTCTCTGTTCAAAAAATTGCATTTTCTCTCAAGAAAAGCTTATTTCTCAAAACATGTCATCCGCATCAATAATCTAAACCAAATTGACGTGTGTGTGTGTGTTGCATGGGTGTGATAGGGCTGCGACGCTTCGATCCTGATCGACCCGCTGTCGAACCAGAGCGCGGAGAAGGAGGCCGGCCCGAACGTGTCGGTGAAGGGCTACGACATCATCGACGAGATCAAGACGGAGCTCGAGAAGGCGTGCCCCGGTGTGGTCTCCTGCGCCGACATCATCGCGCTCGGCACCCGCGACGGCGTCCGCCTCGCCGGCGGCCCAAGCTACGACGTCCCCACCGGCCGCCGCGATTCCCTCGTCTCCAACCGCGAGGACGGCGACGGCCTCCCTGGCCCCGACATCGCCGTGCCCAAGCTCATGGCCGAATTCTCCCAGCGCGGCTTCACCGTCGAGGACATGATCGTCCTCCTCGCCGGCGGCCACACCATCGGCAAATGCAAATGCTTCTTCATCGAGGTCGACGCGGCGCCGATCGATCCGGCCTATCGGAGCAACGTCACCACGTTTTGTGACGGGAAGGAAGGGGAGAAGGCAGCCGTGCCGCTTGACCCGATCACGCCTGATGTGGTTGACCCAAATTATTTTGGGCTTGTTATGGCGAAGAAGATGCCGTTGACCGTTGACCGGCTGTTGGGGATGGACCCGAGGACGGCGCCGATCGTGAAGGCTATGGCGGCGAAGCCGGCGGATTTCATGGCGGCGTTTGGGAAGGCGATGGAGAAGCTTAGTGCGATGAAGGTTTTGACTGGGAAGGAAGGGGAGATTAGGAAGTCTTGCTCGGAGTTTAATAATCCGGTGGCTTCTGATGATGGGCCGTCGGTTATTCGGATTAGTTCGCTTGGAAATGCCGAGCTGATGGGGTGGCCGCCGGCGACCGGAATTGCCACCGCCGAGCCGGCGCCGAAGAAGAAGAAGGCAAGAGGCGGCGAGGAGAAGAAGGAGGCGAGTGGCGGCGCCATGGAGGCAAGGAAGGCGGCCGGCGAGAAGGCCAGCAGGAAGCCACGTGGCGCTGAGGGGGAAGCCAATGAATCCGCCGGAAATGCGTTCGTCGGCGCCGGCGACGTCAAGATCGAAAGCAACGAGGCGACGCCGGCCGCCACCGCCGCCGCCGCCGGCGCCGGCGGCAAGGAGGCGGAGGAGGCGGAAAAGTTGGAGGCGCTCAAGGCGGCGAGGAAGAAGAAGAAGGCGGACGCGGCGGCGGTGCTGAAGGCGAAGGGGCTCGGAAGCCAGTCGTTCAGCATGGCCGGCGCCGGCGAAAAGGGGATCGGAGCGGCGGATGCGGCGAGGAAGGCGAAGGGGATAGCAAGCCAGTCATTCAGCATGGCCGGCGCCGGCGACAAAGCGATCGGCGGCGAGAAATCGAGCAAGATGAAGGCGGTGGGGAGTCAATCCTTCAGCATGGCCGGCGCCGGCGATGTTGCCGCGGCGAAGGCGAAGGCGATAAAAAGCCAATCTTTCAGCATGGCCGGCTCCGGCCAGGAACCGAACAAAGGCGCCGGCGCCGGCGGCGAGGAGATCAAGAAGGCGAAGAAAGGGAAGAAGAAGAAGAAGGAAACTGAAGAGGAGGCCAAAGAAGGAGAAGCAGCAGCAGGAGGCAAAGTGGAGAGCGAGGAGGAAGGCAAGAAGAGGCCACAGCCGAAGCTCCGTGGCGGGCTGCAACAGTAGACGGGGGAGAATAAGAAGAAAGAAGATGCCGCATTGCTAGCTGAGCATCACCATTAATATCGCTCTGGTTTTCTTTTACACTCTCTCCTGTTTGTAGAAGGGAAGAGCAACCTACGCACTACCGCTAATTACTTGCTACTAGGCTTAATTTTGCAACTAATGTTTTGTCGAGTTTTTTAACAGCGACCAAAGCTCAATGATCGTTTCTCTTTTGTTTTCATTTTTGATTATTTTTGTTCATTTTTTTTGGTAACTCTATCTGGGTGCCAAATAAAAGTGTATCAAGTTAATTTCCCCCTTTATATAGAGAGATATGTACACAGTTGTAATTGTCTGTTAGATGAAATAATGCATGTAAAACCAGAAAATAATATATTTGATAACATGTAAGATTTTTCTTGTGTTCTTTCATTTCATTCATCCTCTCGTTTGGAACTAAATTTTTATCCTACATTAACGTAGGCATACACTAAGACATTCTCCAATGACTATTTATAAGTTATCTATAAACCATCTTATATATTTTTTAATAGAGGAGAGATAAAAGCTATCTCTTATTCAAGAGATAGTCTCTTGCACACACTCTAATGTCTAGTGAGGATGACATGTAGGGTCATTTTTATTATGAGTTATTTGCTAAGAGTTAAACCATTGGAGGAGTTGTCTTTTAGATAGCCGTGGGATTCCGATCAAGAGCTTCATTGGCTTGCTCACTAACCATTTTGTCTCTTTGCCATTGAGTTATACAATTGTTAAGTACTCCATCCGCTTATAATATAAGACAAATGATTAAACGTTGTGAGAAAAAAGTAAAAACCCTTATATAATGAAACGAATGTAGTAAAAATTTGCATATTTGCCATCTTCATCACGTGGCTTTGCAGAAATGCCATCTTCAAGATTGGTTACGTAAAATTGCCACTTTGAAGGTAAACACCTTAATTAACATGCCATTTTCACTTTTCTTATTCATTTTAATTTGTTTCCCCCTTAATCACAATAGGAAATGACACTTTTGCCTCCACCCAAATCCCTATTTTTTGTTGTACATGATGAACAGATCGATCCCTTTCTGTAGGTATCAGCTGGGCAAAAGTGTTATTTTCTATCATAATTAAGGGAAAAATAAATTAAAATAAATAATAAAAGTGAAAATGGCATGTTAAAGTGGTAATTTTGCGAAACCAATGTTAAATATGGCAAATATGCAAATTTATCCTAAGAGTACCTGCATAGTATAAAACTCAAACCATTTTTTGGGGGAGTATACTCTATTTTGACCCTTTGATGTAAACATGTCATGCTTTTTTTTTTTTCCTTTTTGTCTGCTATTCTGGACTCTGGAGAGTGTCTGGCCCATTCTGGAGCACATACACAGAACATGAGAGAAGCCTTTGAGAAAGGCCCATCGAAGGGTCATAGAGGGCAGAGACTACGGCCCATCTCTAGTGGTTCTGGGACGAACCTGCCGTTCTGACGGCCCACACACCTTTCTGGCCAGGAATTCGCATAAACCATTTTCTGGAGGTGGGGGCGCAAGTGCGTTGCAGGCGGAGGCGCTGTCGATGATGAGAAGTCTGGAGGAGAGAGTGGTTCAGTTGGGATTTGGGAATGACAAGAATTATGGTTGAAACGGATGCGGCAAACCTGGGCAACGCGCATCTCCCTGATGGTGCCTTGTTTAAACAGATTTCTGGGTTCACATGTTTCTGAAGCCAGGCCCCGGCTTCTGTAACTGGTTTTGTCTCCGGCAATTTGCCTGGAGAAGATGGTTATTCAAAGCAAAGGTTTACCGTGTCAAAAAAAAAGGCATCGGCGAAGAACTCTGCAAGATATACTACACTTGTTTGCATCGTTGAGCAGCAAGGCTAGCTACCAGCTTGGGGAGTTGGGGGCCAACCTGCCACACATCGGTAGCCGGCGGTAGGTACTTCCAAACAATGGTATCCACTCTACATGCAATTTGTTTGGCATATCCTTTGTATTCTCTTGGAACTGGCAATTATATTCCAGTATTATTACTTATTATAATGCACAGCGTGAAGGTTCTGGTACATGCACGTGCTCTTCACAAGGCTACATAAACCTTCACGGTGTGTCCAATGGACGAAGTTTTGAAAATAGCAGAATCAAGGAAAAGATACATAACAATGATTGATTACAACTTGGATGATCTCACTTGGGCGATAAGCTGCCTTCTCAAAATCTTTCCTGAAGCTGATTTGGGCACACTGTCCACAAAGGTAACCCTCTTCAATCTCTTGTAGTATGCCACCTGATAATGCAGTTCATGAGTGAGGTATATTAGCACTTAGCACGAGCAGTATGCAGTAGAAGGAAAGCGCAAAACTTCATGGATGACAAATGTTGAAATGCTAATTACTGTGTTTGCTCGGCAATCTATTCTTGCTGTCTAGATTTTGCATGCTAATACCTCACCTGTTTCTCAATAAATTTCTGGACATCAACTTCAGTCAACGAACTGTCAGGTGACCGCACAACATAGGCAATGGGAACCTCCCCAGCTTCAGCATCAGGAAACCTTGGAAACAAGTAGAGCTCCGTTAAAAGACAAGATACAACAGGGAAAGAGAAATCCAAAACAAGAATATTGCAATAAGACAACAAGTCATAAGGAGCTAGAAACACTTATTTTAGTTGGTTCAACTTACGGGATAACAACAGCATCTAGAATCTCTCGATGAGATAGAAGCAACCCTTCAAGCTCGGCTGGTGCAATCTATAGAAGTAAAATAAAGGAGATTAGCTATTTCCCTACACAGGACAAAGTATGAAACATGCTCAAGCTCAATCAAGACAAAACACAATTGCAAAAGAATAAGGAGGATTCCTGTTATGACTGTTACGTTGGATACTAAAACAAGAATGATCTCATTCAGACAACTCCCATCCAAAATTGTGCGCTTTGGTAAAATGGTAATAAGGAAAAGGCTTTTCAGTGCATTATAATTTTAGTCGTCGCAATCTGCCAGTAGAGTCAACAAAAGATAGGAAATTCCGAAAATAAAAGGCGAAGAAATGCTGTGCTCAAGACAAAAAAGTTAAGGTGCATGGTGAATGGAGCGAAGAAATAATCCTATATATCTCTGGTATTTTGAGTTATAATCAGCTCTAATCTATAATTCTGTCTTTGATGAATGGAAAGAGATCCTGGCAAGCATATTTTTATAAACAAACAATTCTAGTAAGCCACAGCAATTTCAGAAGGTTAGGTGTGCTATATCAATCTATCATTGCAACAAACTCTCGATCCTATCCGTATATGGTATTTCACAACTGCTTACAAAAAACACCCATCAGCATGACATTTTGTGACATAGCAAACAAAGCAGTAAGGGCCCTGATGTGACTAACATAAGAAGGGGGCTGCTGGAATCTTATTTTGGAAAAAAAAAAGAAAGCATTTATGAAAAATAAGTAATTTTCTTTACCTGGAAACCTTTGTACTTAATCAACTCTTTAAGTCTATCAACAACAAAAAGCTGGCCTGCTCCATCGAAGTATCCAAGATCACCAGTGTGCAACCACCCTTGCTTGATTGTAAATTCAGTAGCTTGCACATTGTTGAAATACCCTATAAATAAGACATTCAGATAAGCAATTTTTTTTTTCAAATTTGTGTATGCTTCATAATCACTAGGCTTTGTTAAAGTGTGCATTGTTAATATACAATTGAAAAACAAAGAAAATATACTTACATAGCTACAGTTCCATTGTATATGAGTATTAGACTGATATTTGGTATAGAATAGTTGTTTTAGGATCATTTCTTAATAATTGATCAAATATAAAATTCAAAATTTACCTTGCATTATATTTGGCCCTCGGATGCAAATTTCTCCTAGTTCATTTGGTGGTAGATGTTTCAATGTCTCTATGTCGACAATCTTTGCCTCAACTCCTGTGACAAGTGTGCCAGTTGACCCAAATTCACGAGCTTGTCCCTTTTCTGGGTACTCGAGTGATATGATCCCACAAGTCTCAGTCATACCGTAACCCTGAAAGAGGAGAATAACATGCCATATAACTTGAGATATGAAATTCTTAAGCTTGTTGATTTTACGGGTACACTGTAGCATCATGGAAGATGAAAATTTTACAATACTAATCATGTTCACACAAGGAATCTGTGCAGCAAACTGCCGAATCACTTTACGATAGTGCTGAGATCTGTTTGCAATGCTTGATTAGGAAATATCCCATGAGGGTGGATGTCTATATTGTTATTCGATAATAGAAATAAATTAAACCTCTACATCAAAGATGTATCCAGTTAATGTTATTATATTTATGTCAACAAGAAAGCCTTGGGTATGTCATATGGTCACTGCAGTTTGAAGATAGACTAGAAATGCCTAAAGACCAATAGAACAGTTGGCTACAGACCAGAAATCATTTTTTTCCTAGAACAAGTTTTTACATCATGACTAGTTGTCCAATGGATATGGACACATGCTTACCACATTAAGATTGAAAGTAGCACAATCAATTTGATCTGAACAGATCTCATAGAACTAGTTTAGTAGGCATAATATCCATTAGTATTCAGATATTGGTGCAGCATATTGCAAGCTATAATTCTTAATCTCCTATCGCCAACACAGACACTCTTTAAAGATTTATATATAGTAAAAAAATGAATGCCATTTATCTCAATAAAGTTATATTTATAGGATAAAATAGTTGATCTCCCACACCTAAATGTCATTTTTCGGTTTGTACGAATTCAAGTTGAAAAGCCATTACCATATGGACACTATCATGCCCTGAAAGGGCTATTTCAACTAAATAAGCTTATGAACAAAAAGATAACAAAATCAAGATCAATCCCCACAAAGGCACAACCAAAGAAAGACCTGAGTTTTGTAGTCCTTCCAAATCATACCAAGCCTGTCCATATAAAACAGCGCAATCATCACTAATGTTGTTATGTGACCATTACTCGTGTTAGGTTTGAGGAATGGAATAGGTTGGTCCATCACTGCCTCATGACTCAGGGGCTCATGTTTAGTAGTACAACAGTAAAGTGTCAACTGATCCCACCAGAATCATGGACGATTCCACGATTGATCAACTAATGATACCAATCCTAGATGGAGACAAATTGACACTTACCTCAAAAGCAAACATCCATAAAGCTAACTTCAACAATTCATCAGCATACCATGAAAGTAAACGCTGTACAATACCAAATGTTGAGCTGAATTAATTACCTGAACGATCTCACTGTCGGGGAATTTCTTGGCCACGACCTCCATCACGTCCTTGCCAAGCGGCGCGGCGCCGGAGCCGATGAACTTGAGCGAGGTGAGGTCGTACTTCCCGGCCCTCCCGTGCTTGGCGAGCGCGATCATCACCGGCGGCACGCAGAAGAGGTGCGTGACGCGGTGCCTCTGCACGGCCTCCATCATCGAGCTGACATCGAACCGCGACATCACGACGATGGCGTTGCCTCGCTGCAGCTGCGCGAACGTGATGACGGAGAGGCCGAAGATGTGGAACATGGGGAGGAAGCAGAGGAACACGTTGGGCCCATCCCGCCGCTCGTCCTGGTCTGACGTCACCATCCTCGCCGCCGCGATGAAGTTGCGGTGCGTCAGGATCACGCCCTTGCTCTCCCCCGTCGTCCCCGACGAGTAGAGCAGCGCCGCCGTGTCGCTCTGCTTGATTGGCGGCCGCCGGTATTCCCTCCCATCCACTCCGGCGACCAGGTCGCCGTAGAGCGTGACGTTGGCATCCGCCTTGGCGTTTGCGTCGGCGGTGTCGAGGAGGATTATTGGGAGGCGGAGGCCGGCGATTTTGGGGACGAGGGCGGAGACGGTGACGACGAGCTTGGCGCGCGCGTCGGAGACCTGCTTGGCGATCTCCCGTGGGGTATAATCCGGATTGGCGGTGGTGGCGACGGCGCCGAGGGCGGTGACGGCGAAGAAGCAGACGGGGTAGAGGACGCAATTAGGCGCGATGAGGAGCACGGCGTCGCCGGGGCGCACACCGGCGCGGGACGAGAGCGCGACGGCGGTCGCGAGCACCGCCGACCTGAGCTCCGCGAAGGTGAGCGCCGCGCCGCCGGGCGCCGCGTCGACGAGCGCGAGCGCGGTGGGGGAGGCGTCGGCGCGGGCCAGGAGCGGGTCGGTGAGGGAGAGGCCCGGGTCGGACGCGATCGGCGCCGGCGGCCGCAGCGAACGGTACACCCCATCCTCGCCGTAGCCGGCGGCCGGCACCGCCACTCTCGCCGCCGCCGCCATGGCCTTTTCCTCCTCCCCTTGTGTTTCCGGCGTTTGGGTTGGCTGGGTTTGTGGGGAATCCTGGTCAGTCGAGTGAGATACTACGATTGTGGTCAAGTGGTAAGCCATGCACGGGATGAGTACTCCCTTTATGCACAACTCAACAAGCCAAAACGGTGTCATAGTATCATATTATTATCGGTCGGATTCGTGACATAGGTCGATGCTAACTTAATTTGTTTTTTCTCAGTCCTCTGATATATATATTTCTCCGGTGATAATTGCTTAACGTTTAAAACGTTTATGGCGAGATTTAAGTTAAGCTTTTGCACTTGGATATTCAGTTTGAGATAGTTACTCGACCTATCTCATTGTAAACGTTGCCAATTATCTCTTGTACTTTTTAGTATTAAACCATTCAAATTTGAAATGGATAAACATGTTTAAAATTAAATAATTTGAATATTCCCTATAAAAAAGTATAATGTTTCATTAGAAAATACATCTTTTCTTTTACCTTAGAAAAGTATGGACATTCTGCTAGTATTTATGAACGGGAAAATTCCTACATTTCTATCAGAATCTATCCAGTACTTTTATTCATGGGAGTTATAATCCAATGAATCGTTGGACAAGAGAGCGAGCATGCCAGGCTATATGTAGTGTGCACCTGTATTTTTTCTCTCCGACGCAGAAATAAGGGATCTCAAGTTATCAGTCAGTCGAAGTTGAAGGAAAACAAGCGGGCAGCGATCTTAAAGCATCTAATCAATCGAGAAATCAATGTTCTAAACAAGAAAAAAGAACGTGAAATCAAGACGGTTTTTACGAGGGGTGCACCGTGTGTACACTAATACTTCATCCATTCTTGTTTACCATCATATAATCAATATATTTACAATTACTCATCACATAATTATAATTATATGAACACATATTTTGTTGCAATGTAATTTATGCCTGACGAAAACATATGTGTGTGCTATTGTGCACATTGTATTGATCGATGCATACATTATATATGTAATAACATATGTATGCTATGCACAACAATTTAATCGATATAGTTCAATTTATTTTTGGTCTTGGTATATAAACCTTATATGAATAATAAAAAAGAATAGAAAAGTTCTAAAAAGATGATATAATAAATACGACTGGAAAAATTGAGAGTTTGAGTTTGAGTTTAAGTACTTAAATAACCTTTTGTGCGATACATATCATAGTGAGGTTTCTCCCTATTTTTAGTAACCATCTCCGGAATCGTAGAACCATAAATTTAACCGAAAAAGAAGTCGAAACCTGCATCATGGAGATGGCTACTGGCAGCCTATAGCACATTGCCACAGTGGATAAGAACGATCGTCTAGATCAGGTCATAAATCTATTCAACATCGATGCGTTTGATTTGACTTTCGAGCATCGATGCGTTCAATTTTACTCTCAAGCATAGGGAGCATAGGTTTCTACCTTTCAGTTCGGCGAGTGGCGATCATGGCCAAGTATGAACGTATGTAAGTATGTTACGTATGCATACGCAGCACGCGATAGAGACTTATGCTGCACACGTAGACACATTTTTCTATTGTTGTTGCAAGGACACCGCACACCTACCAACAGCCAACTCATTTTGTTTCTTTCTTCTGAAAGATCAACCAACTCATTTAAATTATGAGCAGTTGTGTTTCATCCTTGCGGGGATATAGATTGTTCCAAGATGAATCGTATTTTTCTTATGTTTCGAATGTTTGGTTGTGGCTAGGGTGCCAATCTGATAGAAGACGAATTGAATGGTCTGAACATGGATAAAGTGGATGATAAAAAGGAATATAATGGATAATCTGAAAAAAAAAGTTGTGAACAACTGTGCCTACACATGGATAGTTTGGGAATTTTTTTTTGAAGGTTGATATTTTGGGATTTGACATGTAATAACCTTATAAGTAAGTGAGATTACCAACATATTTTGGCAGACTATTTTTTAGTAGGCCAAAATGGTCCTAAGAGATAGTATGGTATTGGCATATATGCCGCTGTTTGGCAAAACCCCTTCTTACCACAAGTTTTTAAGTAATATATGGCCTAAGAGATACTAGTATGACGTTGACATATATCGTCGAAAGCTATGAAATTTCTTATTATTAATTGGTGCGCATGTCAGTACTCGACATCGCCAATGTGCTGGATTAGTGCAAGTAAATGTACTTGATACTTGATACTAATCAGTAGTGGTAAAAAAACTTATAGCTCGTGGTTTGGATCGGCTTGACCCGAGCTCGAATACTTAATGAGTCGAGTTGAGCCAAATGTTTTACTCGACGATGTTAACGAACCGATCCCGAGCTAGCTCACGACCTGCTCGGTAGCCCAGCTAATTTGATATTTTAGCTCAATCCAGCCAACCATTATTAAATGATCGAATATCTCCATTCCAATCTTAAGTCTCTACTTGGTCATTCCTCCATACCCTTTTCATTTACCCATGTCACTACGTATTGACGCATGGGCTTTAAGCGGATGGCTTCGTCACGTCAAAGGCTCCTGGTGTCGTGTTGTCGCTCCTCTTGTAGGCAAGCACCGCCATTCCTCGCACTCCCTGGCCGCAATGAAACATATAAAGCTCTTATCATAATAAATTATAGTGACTGATGTCTGGACCTTCATTATTTTGCTCTTATATTTGTGAGACATAGAGATATATTGAATTGGATTGCATTGAGATTGAAATGTCATATTATTTATTAACTAGTGAACCAAGCTTAATGAGCTAGCTCGAGCAAACTCACCGAGTCATAATGAGTTGTTAACAAGTCGAGTCTAAACTGGCTCATTAAAGTATCGAGCCAAGTTGAGCCTAGCCGAGCTATCTCGATATCACCCTTTTTTTTTTTTGGCTGGAATAGTCGAAGGAGACCATTTAATGTTATTAAGATTGAGAGAAAAAGTAACAGTAAAATACAACGACACGATGTTGTCGAGTTCGGGTATGCACCCAAGTGCATCATCATAATCCCTAGATCAACAAAGACTCCTACAACGATAACTCTAACAAGGTTACGAGAGTCCACTCTTTAAAACAAAATTGACAAATGATTGAGATTTAATCAGATGAGAGTTATAGAAACACACTAACTTTTGCAAGAAAAAAACGCACACGGTCTTTTCCTAATTGCCAACACGCGAGAGCGCGTCAGCGTCGACCTCAACCGAACCGCGAGAAAGTCTACTAAAAACACTGAATTAGACGGTGGAACTGTTCGTCATTTGTAAATCCTGACACGCAACGAGTGTTTGTTTGGTTTGGGATTGTAGAACTATCTTATGGTCCAGACAACCGGCAAGTGGCACTGTGACATCCTCAGTGCTGTCTGGATAAAAGTCGTATAATTTGCAGCCTTGCCGGCCTCAGCCAGAACTGGCGCTAATGTATATCCTCCTTTCTCACACTCTACTCGTGCTCTCGACCCTTGGAAGTGACAACTCGCAACAGACAGCGAAAAGCAGAGAGGTGCCGCAACCCAAACACCCTTGAAAATGTCTTCTTGATTCCTATCTAATGCATAACGCCACCGACGCCACGGCAGATTAGTGGAGGAAACAACACGACTAGAGTATCATCAACTCATCGTGGTCAAGACCAAGTAACATAGGCTAATTTTGTCCTAATTCCCGGAGTCAACACATTGATTAGTTACTCCTAAGCTCATAAATGTGTCTGCACTGACATAGGACAGGGATTAGTTTTGTCCCGATTCCCAGAGTAAGCTAATAGCTGGTCAAAGTTGCTTAATTACTTCAAATATCTAAAAGTCCAAAACTCAACGGTGAGCAGGTGACGACAGTTCACGGGCAAATATTTAAAAACGGCGATCAAAGTAAAGATGAGCTGTTAACTCAGAGTTCTTTATATATACAGGCGTGCGACCAAGTATGTACATTTACATATTATGGACAATTCACAGTTGCTGACACAATGCGAGCAGCAAATTAGACTGGATGAATATTTACACCGTCGAATGGATTGTTTGTTAATGTCTGACAACTCTGGGCTTCTAAAACAAGTCCCATTGCCAATAGATCTTGTCCACAATACCGCCACCGCTCCGCACTGCGACATGGAGGGTCTCTGATGCAGGAGGAACACCCCACAGCAATGGCACTGCAACAGACATGGTCAACTTCTCCTGGAGGCCATCTTTGCTTGCTTTCTCTGCCGTGACAATCTGCAGATTTGGCGCCCTTTAGAAACTAGTAAATGGTAGCATGCGCTTAAGTCTCAACCTATGTTTAATTTGGCTAGCTATTAGGCCTAGAGCATATATAATAATATAATGCGTAAAATCTACTCAACTCACTATAAAACTTACCAACAACTGACAAGATTATGTTCCTTCCATAAAAAAGCACTGGCAATTTGGCATTTATTAATCAACCTTTATTAGGCTTAATTAAAATCGATATAGGTTCTAGTTGTTTCCAACATAACTAAGCTGCATCTGGCATTGCATTGCATGCTT
>CM002481.1:2715210-2766339 GCA_000325765.3 Leersia perrieri
GCCGGTGGCGTCTTTGCCGGCGACGAGCTCCGGCGGCGGCAAAGCAGAGGGTGGGAGGAAGGGCGGCGGCGGCGGCTAGGGTTTTGCCCCCGAGCCGCCGCGCGAGGGCAACGCGGAGGGGGGGGAGTTTCATTAGGTGCATTACACTATTACAAACATATATTACTCTATGGTGTTGGCTTGGTGCTGCCATGAGAGACACAAAACCAGTGCCATGATGTATGTAATACTGCTTTTCAAGGATTTATTCCCTTTCATTTCTCTCTGTTACATCTATGATAAACTGCATCATATATCCAAATGTTGCATGGACAGAGGTGTCAGTGTGTCACTAAACCTGGAAAGAGCTGATATTTCTTAGTAGAACATTTGAACTGGTTGGGATGCTAAAAAGGCTGTAGCTTGAAGCGTCATTCATTGATTAATATAATTGTTCAGCCTCCGGTATTTCGAGTCTGATTATCTACTCAAATCTATGATTGAACCATGATGCATTTTATCTTTATGTTTTTGGTGTCAAACTATATCCTTGAAACAGAAAGTTAATATTCTACTGCTAACATTCCTGATCAATGTACATTAGTGTCAGGTATTTCTATTGAACTGAATATGAATCCAGGAATTATTAGCAAGAATAAAATCTTACTACTTCAATATGATACACAAAACTTTGTTCTCGTACTTCGAGGTAAACCCATTTATCTATCATATGGTTTATTACTAAAATAGCTCAAAATGAACATAAGCAAGCTAGACTTGAAAGATTGGACACCTCTGATGGAGTAATTCGACGAGGAACCAGTGAACCCCCTATTTGAACAAGCCCATCAGAAGTGAACAGTGTGACTCTATCTTCTGGCACCCACTGAATAGCTGTTAAAAAAACAGAGATTGAACCTCAACTAAGGCCGCGCAATAAACACAAGTAACAAAACCTCTCACGCAATGTAATAAGCAAAATCTGCGTAACTAAAGTTCATGTATCTCCTTTCCATCCCACATAGCACAGATACGACTGTTGAGAAATCAACCATTACCCACCGTATAAGTCTAGCGCAAGTAAATCAACACATTGCTCGCCGTCGAAGCATTCAAATACTAACGCGAACGATCCGAGCGAGCCTGGGTTAACTTACCGAGGCCAGTGGTAAGATCAAGGGGCTGATCCCATGGGTAGGGCCCATACAGATCCTCGGGATCGTCCTTCCCCGCTCGGGCTCGCAGCCGGTGGAGCGATCGGGACCCGAATCGGCAGCGGCGGGCCGATCGGGACCTGCCGCCGCCGTGGAGAGGGGAGGAGGAGGGGAGGGGCCTCCTCGACGCCAGCGAGCGGGGGAGGGAGGAGGATGCGGCGGCGGAATCGGCCATGGCGGACGCGAGCCGGCGATGAGATGCGCACGGGATCGCGGGAAAATGGGGGTGGATTTTTCTGCGTGTGCGTGCGCGCCTCTTTTTTTTCTCTTCCTTTTTCTTGTGGTGGCCGACGATGGTTGCCGTGTGGTGGTTCTCTTTGGTTGGATTTGTTCTTGGCCACAGGAGGAGGATGTTAGATCTGGGCCGTTGGTTGGTTGCTTTAAGCGACGATGGAGGGGTCAGATTAGCCAGTACCCGGTTGGTGTGTTTTATCCTTTGTGTATGGTGGTCTTCGGTGACAACGAGGACGGTTTCAGCCGTCAAATGTGTTTCACAGTCTGTAGGTATCGCGGATGACAGGTATACAAATTTCGGTTTGTAAATTCATTTCACCCAATAAGATGACATGGAAACACATTGATTGATGACTATGAAATGATGCCTAAACTTCAAACTTTGTCTAAGATTAAGATTGACAACAAAAGCGAAAACCCTTCTAAAAAATTATTGGCTCGGAACAACCTCTCTTCATGTTCTCTTACTTTTTGTGTACAGAGATTTTAATTTCTCTATCTTTTCAGCAAGAGCGTCGCACTCTATTTATTCCTCAGACTATCAACAACAGTTGCATTGCAGTTTGAAGCTCTCTCTGATGAACTCTAAGACATCGATCCAGCTAATCGAGAGGATGAACGAATCACGTTGCTGGGAAATCAAGATAATGTATAGTTCATACCAAGCTAATGTCCCGAGATCCGATGTCTTCAGATCTTGCTAACCACGTCCCTGCCAGATCTGCCTCGTCGGGTGTTGACCACGCCGGCCATCGTCGAGCCCCTTACGCCATCGCTTTGCTTGCGGTGATGACAAGGGAGGGTGGTGACACGATGCGGGCAGACGTCAGCGCATGCTCGCTTGTCCGGGTGGACAGCCGCATCTAGAAAAATTCGTCCAGATTCCCTCGTCCGACATCTAAGAAAAATATTTCCCTCCGCATCCAGTACTTTAGTTCCACTCTTGCCCACCAACCAAACACCTCCAAAAATCAGGCGGCTGGACCCTATCCACCCTCGTCTCTCCATAGTCCACACCAACAACACCCTAAATTTCATTGAACTTAGACCCCCTTTGATTCAAGAAAGTTTGGAGGGAAAATGGAGGATTCAAATCCTATATTTTTTTTTCCTATATTGTCCTTTAAAAATTCTGTATTTTTTTTCTATTTCTCTGTTTCTTACAATCTTGCAAATTAAAGAGGCAGTGAAAAAGAGCTTGTTACACGCTTGCTAAATATAAGTACGGAGTATCCTCTTCCTCCATATATTTGACGTTGGTTAATTTATATTTAAACTAATAAATATAACTAGTCGACCGGAACCAAAATACTCCACCATTCTTCGGTTTGGTCTCCGGCACGTCTCTAGCCAGTCGCATCAAGCAACCAAACAGCCAAACAGGCGGGCACATATCCGATAACCGATAAACCCCCTCGCTCACACTCTCCAGTCTCCACCCTCCAGCCATGGTCCTCGCCGCCGCGGCGGCGGCGGCCGTCAACATCCCGCCCTTCCTCTCCCTCCCCGCCCGCGCGTTCTTCCGCTACGGCCACCGCCGCCATCTCCCTCCCCTCCTCCTCCGCGCCACCTCCTCCAGCGCCCCAGACTTCAACATCACATTCGCGGAGCCCGCGCCCGCGCCCGCGCCCGCCGCCTCCAAACCCTCATCAACCCCCAACCCTTCGGCGGAGCAGGCGGTGCCGTGGATCGTCCGGGGGAAGGACGGCAAGCCCACCATGCGCACCGACCCGCCGCCGGATGTTCTCCAGGCCATCGCGCTGGCGGAGGCGGAGGCCAAGAGGGCTAAGAAGAAGGACCCGCGCAAGAGCCAGAAGGGCGCCCTTGCTGGCTCCGTTGATAGTGGTAAGGTGAAGGAGAGGAATGCCGCCCCCGCGGCGCCGCCCAAGTTCTCCAAGGCGGCCAGGAGGTTCTATAATGAGAATTTCAGGGAGAGTGAACCGCAGCGTCTCGCTAAGGTCCTTGCTATGGCGGGAGGTATTGTTACTGACACGCAGGATTTTATTGATGTGCTTCAATTGAACTGAATTGGGGTCAATCAGAGTAGTATAGCTTAATAAGTGTAATAGAAAAGAGTCTGAGAAGCTAAAGCAACATATTAGTTGTCTGAATGTTGGCTTAATGGCTCTTTCCAGTGGCCTCGCGAAGGACCAACGAGGAGCTTATCTTCCAAGGGAAGGTGACTGTCAATGGTTCTGTCTGCACTTCTCCCCAGGTATAAGTTTTCCAAGCTATGATAAGAATGATGAGATGCAATTTCTTTTAAGTTTGTTGCATGTCTAAATAGTAATATTTTGGCTCTCATCCAAATTTGTTTGGTGTTGGTCTGACATTATCGTGCTATTATGGTAAAATATAAATTGTTTTAATTTAGCTAGATACTGTTACTATGAATTTTGATCCGTGTGCTTCAAATGTGTTCATAAAAAAAATTTGTTTTTTGTTGCATATGATTCTTATACATTTTTTTTGTGTAGACCAAAGTTGACATATCAAAGGACTCTATCTATGTTAATGGAAACCGCATCTCCAAGAAGCTTCCTCCGAAGTTGTATTTTGCTGTTAACAAGCCAAAAGGGTCAGCTCTTAGATTCCATTTCCACTCTTGTTCCAACGAAATATTTTTGAAATATAGATGAAGGAGGCATCATTCCATACGATCAACATCTCTAAATGTTATTTCCAATGAACTGCAGGTATATTTGTTCGTGTGGTGAACCAAAGTCCATTATCTCCTTATTTGATGACTATTTGAAGGGTTGGGTATGTTCTTCTTTTTATGGTAGATGAGCCGTGTATGGTCTGGAGTAGTTTTAATCAGATATTCACATAGGCATGCCATTGATAGTGGTGTAATTCAAAACATATGTGAAACGTTGCACCTCTTATGCTTTTTAGTTAGGACTTACAATTTTCCATTTTCAATTAACATTTGCAGAACAAGATTCAGCCTGGAGTACCAAAACCACGCTTGTTTACTGTGGGTCGTCTTGATGTTGCTACAAGTGGTTTGATAATAGTCACAAATGATGGTAATTTCAGCATATCTCATAGTAAATACTTGGGAATCAATATTTTTACCATCCAATAGCTAAAGTTGATTTTTCTCTCTTTCAGGTGAGTTTGCCCAGAAACTCGCACACCCTTCATCAAATATAACAAAGGAGTAAGTTGAACTTCTTGCGTCCTTTGAAGTATGGTAATACAAAATTAACATGTATTTGGAATACTGTAGGTGCTATTCAGACTTTTTGTAGACGAAAATTTAACAGTAACAATTGTTGGTCTTACATTCATTTATTCATTATCAACATGCACTGGTAATTTTTTAGAAGAAATCTCTAAAATGGCATTTGTATCAAACTTCAAATGAAATCAACATTGACTTTGAGCTGTTTAATGTTGCAGATATGTGGTAACTATAGATGGACCAGTGTACAGGAATCACCTTATAGCTATCAGTGAGGGCACAAAAATTGATGGAGTCAAGTGTATACCTGATCTAGTGGAACCATTGGATGTACAAGCCAATACAAAAAGGACCCGGATTAGAATAGTGGTACTTGATTTTCTAGTATTTCTCATGCATGTGTTCTTGACTAAGACAATTCTATATATAGAGATGCAAAGGCACAGCATTCGTTCATTCGCTCATTGGTATGCTATTTATTATGCCTGGCAGGTTCATGAAGGAAGAAATCATGAAGTTCGTGAACTTGTCCATAATGCAGGCCTAGAGGTTTGTTTTGTATGCTAAATATTTCTTTCTCAAATCTTCCATTTATATTTTCATTGGTCATATCTTAACATTCTCTATTGTGCAATACTATTTGGTAGCTTAAAGTAATTTGGTTCTAGAATTAAGAACAAAATGTCGTTTTTTTTCGTTCCTTATATTTATCTGATTGGTTTGCTGGAAATTATGATAATTAATGGTCAGTAACTGTCATTACAATTGAGAGTATATCCACTACTCTCCCCCCCCCCCCCCAAAAAAAAAAAAATCCTTGCCTAGGTTGTTTTTTTCTGGGATGGAGGAGGTACATATATTAGCACAGTGAACAGGAGCTATATGTAGTTTATAGCACTTACTTAAAAAAGGCCAAGTACACGGTGTACACCTAGCATTTGCGTTTTACAGTTTTTCTTCTCAAACTTGCTTATGATGATAGACTACATTCTACTATAGCTCATAGCACAATATTTTTGGAGATGTGTTATTATTCTTAGTTGATATTATCTCAAAGCACCTTGCAAAACTAAATTAGCATATGCTTCTACACTGTTGCAAACATGATAGATCATTGTCATGTCACCAGACTAGTAATAATTGTTCAAACAAACATCATCACTTGTTTGGAAGATTTTGGCCACTGCAGCTTGGTATACCTAGATGTTCTTAGATTTTCGTATAAAAACAGTAAATTCTAAGAAGTATTTATATTCCTATAATGGTGTGTCTTGTTTTTTGTCTCTCTCCTGGGAAGCAGCTGATATTTTATCCTTGTTTATAGGTTTATGCTTTGAAACGTGTTCGGGTAGGCAGATTCAGGCTTCCGCCAGATCTCGGGTAATGCAGTTTATCACATTGGTACATGTTTGAACTAAACCATTACACACACTTTTTGGCATCTTTCACCTTTTATATCTAAATGTTCATTTTGGCGTATAAGTTATGAAACATTATGCATATTAAAACCAAAAAAGGATCATGTCTGTTAAACATGGCAAAAAAGATCATGCTGTTTCCTTTCTGTAAATGGTATGAACATTATACCGTAAAAAAATCATATCTGTCAAATGTTGCAAAAGAACATGGTGCGCTATACCTGTAGCAGCTGCCAACAGGTGCTAAGATCAGTCCAGTAGAGTGAGTCGATTCACAGATATCTGGCATACCATCATTTTTCAAGACATGAGTTTGAATTCCATGAAAATGAAAAAACAATGTCAAAATCATGGATATTAACCCTTTTGTTATTTACTGATGTGTTAACCCTTTTGTAATTCCATCATTTAGTAATTAGTACCTTTTGTTTTCCATTTATTTCTACAGCCACGTAGGCAAAGTAACACTGAATATTAACCCTTTGTTTGATGTTACATGTTCAGAATTGGAAAGTTTGTTGAGCTTAAACAAGCTGACCTCAAGTCACTTGAAGGCAACAAAGTAGGGTGAAAACCTGCGTTCATGGGTTCTTCTATCGACCAGTAATTTGATCGGTACAATTCCATCGAAGGACAACAATGTTCCTTCTCAAGTCAGGCTGAAAGCAATTCCGCCCCAATGCCTTGACGTAAATAGGTGCGGATGATCAAGATGGAAAAAACACACTTTTACGGTTTTACCTTGAAGAACACGCAAGCTGCTTTAGAGAAGAATTTCCATTATCCGACAGAACAGTGTTTGGTGGAGATGAGATATTGTCAGGTTGCAGAGTTAGTGAACACTTCCTCTAATCAGATTTATCGATACAGATATAAATGATCTTATATTTTGTGCGGTACAGAAAGTCGGGAACCATTTGCTGCACGGTTTGGCATTGATCATAATGTAATTCTTAACCAAATGTATTGTAGTAATATGTATTTTGAGCAGGAATTATCCATGTAATGGTGCTGCTACGGCTATGTCCTAATAATTCTTAGTTTTACTAGCCAACTGAAAATACATATGAGATATGATCATATGACTGACTGAATGTCTGAATCATCCTCATCACTCTTTCTGGAAATATATGACTTTATTCTGGTTCATATTTGACGTATTATTTTGTATGAAGCTTGTAAAAACAATCTTAAATTCCTTTTGATGATGCTACTATCACTATGCAATTGCATGAAAATAAGAGCGGCAGATGGGCTCGCGTGGGCCACATTGTGCATATATAAAAAATACAAAAACGTTTTAAAATTCAGCCAATATTGCTCTTTTTATTTCCTTTTGGAATTTCTTCTTTCTAAAATTTAGGACAAGTTTTGAAATTTCATATAATATGTTTGAATTCAGCATTATTTGTCAAAATTTGAAAATGTTGCCAAGGGCAAATTTATATTTTTATAATGGGCTTGTTTGGTTTAGTGCCCTACCAAAATTTTGGTAGTGTAAAAGTTTGGGTAAATTTTGGTAATACCAATGTTTTGGTAGGGTAGTATTGGAAGAATTTGTTTGGATTGGTGCCAAATTTTGCAATATGGTAAAGAAAGTTCTAGAAAAGTGTCAAATTTAATATGGACATTTCCAATGATTTGGTTTCAAACCAAACAAGCAATTTCACTATTTAAGCTACCAAATAATTGGTAGGCATGTTTTGGCATCAAACCAAAACGTCCCAATATTTTATCTCTCCGTTGGAGGATAAATGTATAACCATTAAACAATGCCCCGAGTGTACTTGGGCAAACAGCCATGGGAAGGCATGTTTAACTTTTTGCCACTTTCTATGGATGAAATAGGGTCCAAATGGCATCTGGGCCTACTGTCAATGACTTAGCTGGACCCATATATCAGTGACAGCGGGTTAAAGGCCATCCATAAGAGTGGCAAAAGTTTAAATGCTCGAACTAGAACTAGAGTGTCTACAGCAAAACTAGCCATCAAGTTCTTTTTCACTACTTCATCAAATTATTGTCGTGAATTATTCGCTCTATGTCTCTAGAAGTACCACAATGCTACTGGGTGCTCGTACGCCAGTGGCGACGAGCCCCCTAGCAGTGTTTTATTCTTTCTTTAACAAGTTTTTGCAAGTTTTGGTTTTTACTATTTAAAAGTTTGATTTATTTTCTGTTTAAAAGTTTTTATTCAATTTTAGTTTTACTTTTTTTATCTGAAAGTATTTTTTTCCTTTGCACATTGAAAGTTTGTTTCTTTCCATTTAAAACTTTCAAAAAGAAAACACTGGTTGCTAGTAGCAATCAGTTGCCAACTAGCCGGCCAACTAGAAGTATGTTTTATCAATGTATTTTCACCATTGTATTGTTTAGATCACTTGTTTTAAGCTTTTTTTTTGAGTTTATATCCCAAAAAATGATTAATTCATTCCAAGTTTCTAACACATGGCAATAGTTAGATCAGCAATCTTCTCAAACGGGGCCTAGTGTGGGCTTGAGTGAGCCCATACTAGGCCTATCACTCTTCTCGCCGGTACGAGTGCGAGATAGTTACCCACCCCTCGGCCTCAACTCCCGGACATCTCCTCGCGAGTTCGCCCACCCGCCTCATCGCCTGCGCACTGCGCTGATCTCCCCATTCCACCAGCAGCGCCGCCGCCGTCTGCTGCTGCTTCCGCTTCCGCTTCCGCCGCCGCATCCCCTCCTCCTCGCCCTCCGGTGAGCATCCATGATCCACCCATCATTCGCACATCCTCCTCCACCCACTCGAATTTGCGTTTAGCCCTAGCACCTCTCCTAGATCTGGAAGCCTTTTGCTTTGGCAGGAGGAGGAGATGAATTTCCTCTACCGGACTTCGCAGCCTGCCGCGGCACCCGAGCTGCCGCGGATTCCAGAGCAAGATCAACCCAAGGATGGCCTGCCAAGGCCAGGTACGACTCTGGAGGGGCTTATCGCCGATGATCCGTATCAGCCCTCTGCCTCCGTTGACGACAATGGTGGAGTTGTAGATATGGGTGGGGACTCTTCGGATGTAGATTCGAAGAATACAGTTCCTGCGGGAAAGCATACCGATGTTTTGGACGAAGAAGGGTGGATCACGATTCCGAACAGTATGTGCTCTTCAACTTGCCTATCTTTGTTTTCATTACAAGTGATTACTAGTCAAGAAGAAGCCATTTGTTAGGAATGGCTATACAAGATCTGCTAAATGTATGAAGGAAATTCATATGTTTTTTTAATTTCTTTTTGAAGTGCCATGGAACATAGATCATGCTTTTAGAAGTGTCGTAAGCTTGTTACAATTAATCCCCTTGCATCTTAGTAACATCTTCAATTTACAATTTACTTCCACAGAGGAGCTTCCTGATAACTGGAATGGCATTTCAGACATGTTACAGTTACAACCTTTGGACCGCCCCTTCCTTTTTCCTGGTAAATGCATTTTTCCAATTACATTATTTGAGGGTGTCTGGCACAAGTACAACATGCTTCTGCTTGTTTTCTAGTATCTGAACTAGTTCAGTTATCAGGTGAGCAGGTTCATATATTGGCGTGTCTGTCCGCTTCTAAGCAAGATGCACAGACCATATCTCCATTTAGAATTGCTGCTGTGATGTCGAAGAATGGAAAATCTTCGCAACACTCCACAAATAAATCTAGTGATGTTGCTGAAAATGGTGATAGTAATGAAATGAACGGAGAGAATGGTTCTCAGGTTGTTGAGGATGACATGCAGAGTGTTGAGCTCAACGGCGCAATGTCTCCTTCAAAACAAGATATTTTGGAGACTGAAAATCTCCTCCGATTGGAAGATCACAAGCAACAAATTGAAAGTATGCTGCAGAGATTTGAAAAGTCCAATTTTTTTGTCCGAATTGCAGAGTCAGATGAACCTCTCTGGTCCAAGAAAAGACTAGCTGCACCAAAGGTGCCAGAAGAGCAATCATATTCAGACAGCCAAGAAAACAATAAGGCTTCAAGGAGTAATGCTTACAATACTGTTTCTGATAAAGGAGCTTTTGATGGTAGCACATCTGGAGGAGTTGCTCGTGGTACAGCAAAGTGCTATGCTCTTCAAAATGGAGACATCGTGGTATGAATGATCCTTCTGTTTAGTTACTGGGTGACATTATGCAATAGAATTTCGTATAATGAATGCCTACTGCAAGTTTATATATGAGCACTCCATAAACAATTACAAGTTGGATACTTTAATCGTAACTTCACCAGAGGCAGGCATGAACATGGTAACCAGCGACCGTTCTCATCTGCTACCTTATTGTGTCAGTCTTAGCAGATTGACATCACTGCTAATACAGTGTGCCCATGCCTTTCAGTACCTTCTTTGTTTTCTGCTACTTTATATCAATCAGTTGTGAGCAACGCCATTGTCGTGGGAATTTTGGAAGTCATATCTCACTTGCGTTTGTTTGAACTAGTTGATAAATTTTAAGCACGTTTATATGAATCACTCAACTAATTAATCCCATAGCCATGGTTTAGTATGTTAAAGAAGCATGCTTTCTTTAGAGAGAAAGGAAACAACACGTGTATTTGTTGAGTAATTTTAGATATTATACATATGCTGATTAATCACTCATGTTCTTTGTTGGAAGGATGCAGGTTGTTTTGCAAGTGAATGTTGGTGTTAACAAAATGGAAGATCCAGTGCTTGAAGTTCTTCAATTTGAGAAATCTTCATCTGGCAATTACATAACCAAGAATCTAGTCAATGGATTTTCTAGCAGTGATGAGGATCCATGTCAGGAGCTTCTAAGCTGGCTACTCCCTTTGGATCGCACACTACCTCCTCGTTCCTTAACACCCCCTACTCTCAATCCAAGTATATCACACAAACAATCTTATTCTGCTTCTAGTTCTCAAATTTTTTCATTGAGTCACTTCAGAAGCTATTCCATGCCTTCAGCCTCCTCCACTCAACCACCTAACATAAGGCCACCACCGATTTCTGAAAGTCAAGATTTTGTTCCTGAAAAGCCTGCAAAAACACCTGATATTATAAATGATGGACAGCTTTCCTTTAGAGGAGTTCCATTGGAGCCGGAGCGATATTCCGTACGTTGTGGTCTAGAAGGTGTATATCTACCAGGGAAAAGATGGCGGAGAAAAGTCGAGATCATTCAACCAATTGAGGTTCATTCTTTTGCCGCGAAATGTACAGCGGAAAATCTTCTGTGTGTTCTAATTAAGGTTCTACGAATACTCCTACCCATTTATTTTTTTCCCACTTAGAGAAGCTTTCAAACTTAATGCTTATATCTTCAAATTTCAGAATATTGCTCCACAGCATGTGAAAGATATAGTTGTATTCGTAGATGCAATTACAATTGTCTTTGAGGAGGCATCCAAAGGAGGGTCTCCTTTGTCACTACCAATTGCCAGTATCGAGGTTGGGCATGGCCACAGCTTACCAAATCTTGCACTCAGGTATATGTAATTTCTTATTGATTCTGCTCTCTACCACCATTTCAGCTTTGTGTAAAGAAAATTGATGGTCTAGTTCCCCCTTTGGATCTACCAAATCGAGGAGTTTGATTTTGTCTCATTTGTAGCAAAAGACATAAATTATCATACCATGTTTTCGGCATCGGTTATTCATCTTCCTTGAATTTCCAGTTTTGGTTTGAACAATTTGGTCTTGCATGGCCACTGGTTCAGTCAAAGCAGGACTGTATTAAACCCCACATTTTCCTTTTTATTTTCACCAGATTCAAATAGTGATCTATGCTAGCTATAAGCATGTGTGGATGTTGAGCATTTCTTGCTCTAAACATTGAAGCTTCTGTTGAATTCTGGAAGCCTCCAACTTTGTTAAATGTTATTTCTTCCTTTCCAGGAGAGGCGAGGAGCATTCTTTTATTCTTAAGCCAGCAACTATGTCATCCAAGGACCGAAGGACCAACAGTGATGCACCTCTGACTTTGTCACTCCCTAAGATGAATGGAACTGCCACAAATGTTGCTCTGCCTAAGGTTTGCGAGACCAGTGGTTTTCTTACGGATCAGTATGCTGTACTTGTATCATATCGCTGCAATTTCACAGGTAAACTACTGAGTGTCTGGGATAAGTGCTTCAGAACAAGTGTTGAATTATTCTAACTTTCAAACTTTTTGCCCTCTGTAGAATCAAAACTTTTCTTCAAGCAGGCCACAAGCTGGCGACCTTGTGTACCTAGCGACCTTATGATTTCTGTATCATCAGAACTATCTTTACGGAATCCTATTCCAAGTGCTCGAGTTCCTCAACTCCCAGTGCAGGTTGTTCAAGTTCTAGTTTAGGTATAATATGCAGAAACTTCATGTTTCACTTTGATAATACTCCATTGTTGCCCTCCAGGTCTTAACCCTTGAAGCAACTAATATGACGTCAGAAAACCTTACAGTAACTGTTCTTGCTCCTGAAGTGTCTGGTTCTTCTTCAGTCGTATCCTTAAACTCAACTCCAACCACGCCAAATAGTTCGTACGATAATCTTAATGAATCTGTGAGAAGATCTGGCTTGGGTAAACATCGTGCTGGTTTTCGAAGATTGAATTCAGTCCTTGCTGGCTCTCCAAAAGAAAGTGACAATGGAGGAAATAGAATTAGCACTTCTGGAGGATATACTCATCTGTGGTTGCAGAGTGCGGTTCCTTTAGGGTATTGATCTTCACCTGCTTTTCTTTCTTTAAGTCGCATTTCATGCTCCTGTATTTCTATACACTGAAGAATAACATTTGTTGCCACCATTGTGTAGGTGTATTCCTGCACGTTCAAGCACCACCGTCAAGCTTGAGCTACTTCCATTAACGGATGGGATCATTACACTAGATACACTTCAAATAACGATAAGGGAGAAAGGTATATGTTTTTCTTGTGAGCATAGCAAAATGCAGAAAAAGAAATCAAATCAGTGACATTGGAAGAACAGAAACTTCTTTCTACAACCTGTCACAATGTGAATATCTTTGGTTCTTTAGGATTTTCTATATAGTTGTAACAAAAAATTTCTGACAAGAAGATTGTAACAGAAAGTACTCCCTCTGGTTTTTAATATTTGTCATTAGGACAAACAACTTTAGGCAAAATATAGTTTATATGCTTGTCCAGAACGTCATATATACTGGAGGTAGTATGTAAACTATAGTGGAATTTATTCCGTGTTTCCTTGCTAATTTTTGTTGGATATCTTTCTACTGCAGGTCTTACATACATACCAGAACACTCCTTGGAGATACATGCATCATCTACCATTTCCCCGGCAAGTTCATAGAGTCAATATCAGCGTCAAACGGTGCAATTACTCTGTCTTGGCGAATCAGGGTCTGGGGCTCAATCTCTTTTGAGTGCGAGGCCACTGGACCAACTGTGTTCTTCCTCATTTGTATCAGATGTTGGACATAGAAGCTCCTACGCGGCAGGGATCTCGGAGCCAAATAACTCGAAGAAGTTGTACCTTGGATAGGCTGCCGTAAGTGGATAAATGGGCACAATGCTTTGTCTATAGACTGTAATTGGTGTTTCCGAATCCATTCATACACGGGATTGCTGAGCTAGTAGAGTTGTCTATACAGGCTCATTGAAAAATCTGTAATGTTGTGTTGCATAGTTCAGATTGTTTTTTTGGTGTTACATTTTTGTTTTCCCATCTTTATTTGATAGGCAGATGTATCATGTGATATATGCCGGGAAAGGATAAATTTGTGGATCTCCGAACTCTGGCTCCATCTTTATACTGAATTGCTGTACTTGTTGTAATGTGCATTTCAGATTTTGTGCGTATAGTTTTCATTACCTGCAAAAAAAAAGTCAGTATATTCAATGCACGGTTAGAAAGCATCCATACAGATTCAAAAAGTTACTTATTCGTCTACTCCAAAACATAGCAATTTGGTACTCCATCCGTCCTAAAATACAGAGCTTACATTGATTTGTTAGGTCCTAAAATACATTGCTAGATTGTTTTTGTTAGGATAAGGGTTTAATCAATAATATTTTTGTGACATAAAATTAAATATTGTTAGATTTGATTCGCAAGTACTCTCCTATAACTATACTCTTTGATATCACAATTGGTATCTTAATGAAGAAATTATAGGTAAGTCTTTGTTCTAACAAAATAAAATACTCTTTATAAAAAAAAGACGAAGGGAGTACCGTTACTTCCACCCCATAATATCTCATCCGTCCAGGAGATGGTACATTCACCCTAAAATATATAGCAATATTTGTAAGGATAAGACACATCCTAGTCTCCTCGAATAAAAATATGGATATATGTATGTCCAGATTCGTTGTATAGGACGGAGGTAGCAGTAGTACGAAACATATATAACCTACTACTACTTCATTTGTTCTAAAAAATAATAATTTACTGTCCTAAAATGTGATAATTTTGTATTATGACTAGACACCATCTAATACTATGTCTAGACAAATTTTCTAGTGTGTGTATTACTACTCTTTTTATTTTAGATTGTAAGACGTTCTACTAGAGAGGTAGGACGTCGTATAATCTGAAACGGAGGGTGTATAAATCTATAAATTGCTCTATTTAGGCCAGTGGAAAATACTAGCAAAACATAGATATTACTATATTGTTTAGCGTTAATACTACTCCAACCAGTCAGGCGAGAAAATTAGAAGCAATGCAGTCTGAAAAGAAGCAATGCAACAAGATAATCACCACCCCCACCCCCTCCCCTTGGCCGGTCACGGGGGAGTGTCAGTCGTGACTAGCATCCTCCACCGTTGGATCCATCGCCTCAACCAACATCAAACCCTCCAATCTCTAACCCCAAACCCAGCAAAGCGCACACACACGCACACAGCACTGACGCACTCATCTCACCCTGCAATAAATAATTCAAACCGAGGAGCGTTTAGTAATCGAGCGCCTTCTCCTGCAAGCCACTCCGTTTTCCGTCTTCTTCCTCGCCGTCGTGCGCGCCTCAACTCAAAACGCACAAAAACCCCAACGCCTCTCTCTCGGCGGCGGATTCCTCTCGTGTTCCTCGCCTCCGCCTCCCGATTCCCCCGCGCGGCGGCCGCCGGCGACCGAGGTAGGGGAGGGATTTCCGCGCCGCGCGGCGCGTTTTGGTTGGGGCCGGCGCGCGCGCGATGGAGGCGGCGAATGGGCGGGCGTCGGTGCGGCCCACGCCGGAGAGGCAGCACGGCGCGCCGCCCCGAGCCGCCGCGCGGTCTAGGTCGGTCGCCCGTACGCCGCGAAGGCCCTTCGCCTCCCTCCCGCGCTCCGCCGCCGCCGCCGACAACGACGGGGACTCAGGTACATGAGTACGTCCGTGCTGTGCTCAACGCCGGCAGGCGGCTGCACCCACGCCGTGAATGATCAGAGGGCGCGCACGCGCTTCCTCGGTTTTGGCGAACCGTGGAAGCGCGTGCCTATTGGGGTTTTTCTCTATCGATAGTTTTCGTCAGAGGCCGTGAATGATGCATTTCCCCTCTGTTCGATGAACCGTGGAATAGCGTCTCGGGGTTTTCGCTATTTGTCGTTTTCGTGGACTTTTCACTAAAATCGAAACGGACGGGGTTTACTTGCAACAGTGACGGGAATACGGTTCGTCGGAGAGATGACGCATTTCAGCATTGGGGATTCGCTGTTACTCATAAATCGCAATCCCATATAGATAATTATGTATCACCTGGTGCGCTTATTCATTTTATTCGCTCTGAATTTACGCACTGTCCCTGTTTCTGCTTGATGACTGTAACTATTAGCTAATGCCATTTTCTCACATTCTGATGCGGTGAAGGTAGCTTAATATGCTTTTTTTTTTGCGGGAAATTTTAATATGCTTTACAGTTGTTTAGGGTTGGTTTTGATATAATGTCTTTAGAATTGATAAATGGTGTTTTTCACAGATTCGTGCAGAGTGAGAGTTGCTGTAAGGCTCCGGCCGAAAAATTCTGAGGACTTAGCTCATGGCGCAGACTTTGATAGTTGTGTCGAGTTGCAGCCTGAGGTAAGCGTCCTATTTTACTCTCTGCATTCTGCACCTAATTACTTATTGTATACAACAAGAAGACCATTTTAGCTACTTAATTACTTGCTCTATTGCTTATTTTAATGTCTGCAGTGTAAGAAACTGAAGCTAAAGAAAAACAACTGGAGCTGTGAATCCTATAAATTTGATGAGGTTTTCAGTGAAAATGCTTCACAAAAACGTGTATATGAAGTCGTTGCAAAGCCCGTCGTCGAGGCAAGTTATATATTCCCATCATTTTATTTACACATGCAACATACTGCTAATCATGATCAACACATTATGATTGCAAATGCTTATGTTTGTCCCTTTTCTATGTGGTTACATCAACTTTAGTTGGTAGAACTTGATTACTGTGAGGAAGTGGTTCTCTTCGGTGCCAAACAGTGTACTACGGGCTGCCTTAGAAACACCTCATTTTATTGCTAGGGGGACAAACTTTTTTGGTGTGCGCAAAATTGGAATTTCCCTTTAGCCTGTTACTAGTTTACGACTCATTTGCATATGGTATTTTACTATATTGACCTGAGAGAATGTAGAAACTATTCTGAAAAATCTCGCAGAGTGTATTAGAAGGATATAATGGGACCGTGATGGCTTACGGTCAAACAGGTAGTGGCAAGACATACACAGTTGGTCGACTTGGAAAAGATGACCCTTCTGAACGTGGAATAATGGTCAGAGCATTGGAACACATCCTTTCTGTAATGTCTTTGGAGACAGATAGTGTGGCGATATCATTTCTCCAGGTTCTATTCTTGACAACTGAAATCAATTGTTTTCTTTAATGTTTATCATTATTTCTTATTGATGGATATCGATTTCTTTTTTGGCGTGGAATGGTGGAATTGATGTAACTTTCTTGTTAGTTTTTTGTTTTTTAAGGTACAACTTTCTTATTAGGTAGGAATCTTCAAATAGGCTTGGTTAATGCAAGAATATTCATATTTACATTCTAGCCCAGTTTGGTTTAAATTATTGAGTGGATTATTACTGTAGAGGCATAGATTATCTACTTATTATAGAGATGAATTAAATATTATTATAAGACTTAACAAATAGCTGAAAACAAGTGGTCTAAGTTATGCAATAGAAGCTTCCTTTGTCTAAAAAAGTTATGCAATAGAAGAGAGGTTGTTAAGAAAGCGTGTTTTTCGAATTGTGGAGCAAATAATTTGTTTTAATAGCCCGGTGAATAAACTGAAAGAAACAACATTAGTGGTGATTGTGTACATATTTATATAGTCAGGTTGAACAGATTATGAAACATATCACCAGTTTTTGAATATTGATACATTATGTAGGTTATGTATAACAAGATGGGTTTAAATATTTTACTCATTTGAATCCTTATCTAACCATAATTCCAGATAATTTACCATGTGATGGTTACTCATATAGAATGTACCAGAAACGTGAGGGGACAGAGATAAGAAAACAGTCTATTGTGCTAGATAACTTGCATAAGAAACTGCTTGAATGAGATGAAGTATTTTTTTCCATTGTATGTTTCAAATTAGAACCCCCCCCCCCCCCCAAAAAAAAAAAAATGCACCATTGTTCATTAACTAAGTCATCAGTAAATTGTGCTTATGCTTCCATCTCCCTTTTTTTTCCTTCTAAATAATAGGAAGTAGTTTGAATATTAATTAGAGGCCCCTTACCGGTGTACTTTATGAATCCATACTAATGTGTATGTCTATTTGATTTATAGTTATACTTAGAATCTGTGCACGATTTACTCGCTCCAGAGAAGACTAATATTCCGATTGTTGAGGATCCAAAAACTGGTGAAATTTCTTTACCTGGTGCTGCCAAAGTTGAAATCAGAGATCTTGAACACATTTTTCAACTTCTGCAAATTGGTGAGATGAATCGCCATGCTGCCAATACTAAGATGAACACAGAATCATCTCGTAGTCATGCCATTCTCATTGTATGTTCCTTGATTGCTATCTTTCTTGTGGTTCCATATGCTGTTTTTAGGTTCCAAAGTAAATCACATTTCGATGCGAACTTTACATTCTTTTCAGATTCATGTACAAAGAAGTTCAAGAATAAAAGATGAAAGCAATACCTCTCTTTCTAATGGTACATGTGATCTTTTTCCTGATAATGTACCACTTGTTCTCAAGAGCAAGCTCTTGATTGTTGACCTTGCGGGATCAGAACGTCTTGACAAATCTGGTAGGTCTTATCACATACCGGCACAAACATGTTCATGTTTGATACTTTGTACTGTTTGTAATGGTAACTTTTTTTCTCTCAGGAAGTGAAGGCCACATGATTGAAGAAGCTAAGTTCATCAATCTTTCGTTGACATCTCTAGGCAAGTGCATTAATGCATTAGCAGAACATAGTCCTCATATACCAACAAGAGACTCAAAACTTACAAGGATATTGCGTGATTCATTTGGAGGTATGATTTCATTTTGGCTTGTTTGAATTTCTCGCGTTTGTTCGAATTTCATGGTTACTTTTCTTTTTCCAAAACATTATGTGTGTCATTTATTAGCTCAAATCTTCAATTTCAGGGACTGCTAGGACTTCACTCATTGTGACAATTGGTCCATCTGCAAGGCATTTCTCAGAAACATCAAGCACAATTATGTTTGGGCAGCGAGTAAGTTCCCATCGGTCTCTCTTTGTACAGTGAGCTGAGCACCATTAATTAATTAATTTGTATGCATTGCGTTATGTCACAAACTTATTCATGTAATGATATAGTCCACTTGTTATTGGCTCCTCTTCAATTGAATTCAATGGCTCTAGTTTAAAATTCAAACTCTACATTTACTGAATTAAAGAAACCGGTACTGTCAAGTTGTAACATTATATCTTGTTGTGCTTTTTTTCCCCTTATAACATCACATTAAGTACTTCATTTTGTGATTTCAGGCAATGAAAATAGTGAATACAATAAAGATAAAGGAGGAAATTGACTATGAAAGCCTATACAAAAAGGTAGAACATGAGGTCGATCATCTTACATCAGAGATAGAAAGGCAGCAAAAGCTCAAAAACAGTGAGAGAATACATCTGGAGAGAGAACTGAAAAAATCAGAGGCATCCTTGAATGATTTAAAAATGACCTCTAGCATGCAAATTGAGGTATTCTTCATGTTGTAATCGTCTAACCTATGAAGTTTGCATTATACAGTTATTATTATTCAATTGTCATCATTACACAAATATCTACCAGTCTGGTTGTCTTTTGTTTATTATACGACCTTATTCATCTTTATCCATCCTACACTATGATCCACTGCTTTCTACTGGGGACATGAATGAAATAAAGCTCTAGTGTAGTTTCTCAAAAGAAGAAAATCAGTGGTATTTTTTTGTGCTTTCTATAAAATTGTTAACTGTGAGCATTAAGCAAAAAGTCACTTCCAGTACAAGAAATAGCTTGCCTCAGAGAATTATAGATGTAACAAATGATTTATTTACCCAGAATATGGAGATGGAAAAGCGTCAATTGGAATCCACAGTCAAAAGATTGATGCTGGACCTTGAGAAAGAGAAAGGCAAAAACAATCTTTTATCTGAACAAATAATTCACTTAGAAACATTGTTGGATGAGAACAAGGTAGATTTTCTTTGCCATGTTATATTTTCCTCTCATAGGTACTGTTTCTATTTATTTGTATTTTGTGCTTTGATGTAGTTCTGCTGACACTGAGATGAATATTCTGTTTCAAGGATAATTTCACAGTCCTAACACAAGATTTGTTGTTAGTAGCAAAAACAGCTTGAGAACATTTCAAACACAAATATTCTTGCTGATACAACTAAATCTCATGAGAAGAAGATAAGAGAATTGCTGAGGCAACTTGAAGATGAAAGATCTCATTCTGCTAGCATGAACGACCATTTAAATGTACTACAACAGCAACTGAGTGATTCTCAGAATTATGTTCAGGTAAACTTTCAGAATTTGCAACTGCAGATATGAAGCAGTCACATGGTCCATAACTATTGTGATACATTGTTTATAGTTGTGTCTTGCTTGGATATATCATATAATACCTCATTCCTCAATCAAAACTTGTTAGGTGTCTACATACTTGCAATTGAAAAATAAGAACTTTGAATTACCAAGAAGGCTGAACCCCACAGACCACAGTCCCAACTAGATTTAAGACTTGAACAATGGACTCCTTCCTCTCAACTAGTTTTGGGCATGCCTTGGGTTCTCTATGGCTTTTCATGAGGATATTCTGGTTTCAGGAAAATCTGGCCTGTGAATTGGAAAAGCAACTATCCAGAACCACTGAAGAATTTGCTAGTCAAATACACTCGCTCGAGGAAAAAATCACTGAACTCATGTCAGAGAAGGTATGCCAAACATGGACAGTATATCTAAAATGGGTATAAATGTTTAGGTTATCTCAAATTTGCAACAGTTTCATATACCTTTTTATTTTATTATATTATTTTAGGAGTTGGTGTATGTAGAACTGAAATCTACACAAGAGAAGTTGCAGCAGGAAATGACACAGAGACAGGGCCTTGAAGATGAAATTCTAAGGTTGAAACAATCTTTGGCTGATAATTGCTCTGAAGAGGTACAATTCTTGCACTGTAAGTTTATAACCTTGGCATTCTTATGCTCATTTTCCAATCATACTCTTACATCGATCTCTATTTGACAGTCCAAAGGATTATGTGGTATGGTTAGATCAGGATCTGGATTAGGTAATGTGCCGTTCATCTCTAAATCAGGAAAATCCAGAGAGATGTTATCTACCCAAAGAGGTAGCATAGCAAAGATATTTGAAGAAGGTATTTTTACTTATGTGACAATAACAACACAGCATAATTTGTGGATAGCCATCTTGACAATGTTTTTGGTCCAACTGGCATTCAGTCGGTCTTCCAAATGTCCTTGCTCTGTTGAAGTCAGAGGAAATAGAGGTGCAGATCCATGCTGTCAAAGTGGTAGCTAATCTTGCGGCAGAAGGTATGGTGACTGAAAAGATGAACAAAAACAGTATAGATTACTTTGGTTATAACATGTGAAAAAGTGAAATAAGCATATTGTTGAAATTGAATGGACTAGAGTTTGGAATTTTGGGAGACATCACTTAGTTTTCTCTTTTTGTGGGTCTATCTTTATGGTAGACCCTGTACATATAGCTTGTAAAATTTACTTCTTCTCTATCAATATATACGAGGCAAAGCTTTTGCTCTCTCTTCAAAAAAAAAAAAAAAAGAATGGACTAGCATGTTGTTACTGTTCCATATGAAGTGTAATCTACGGTTGGTCACAATCTTAAAGCCAGTGCTCTGTTTCAGTTATCTGCTTTATATATTTCTTCTCCTTTAGAAGGTAACTGTTATAACCATAATCAATTGTTATCACCTACCCATTTGGGCTGCAGACATTAATCAGGAAAAGATTGTTGAAGAAGGAGGGCTGGATGCTCTTCTGTCACTTCTAGAAACATCAGAAAATACCACAATTCATCGGGTCACTGCTGGTGCTATTGCTAATTTGGCAATGAATGGTAATGTCTATTCCAATCTCTCATTAGTAATATTGCAAGCACGAAAATGGTTGTTAACTGGTGTGTGTTATAGTCTTTCATCAGATGTCTTTCAGACTTCCATACATGCCTAATGCCCAGTCATTTCAATGAGAAGGACAAGTTCTCAGTACTTTCCAGCATGAGATCTGCTATTACATATTTGAACTATATTTACATTATTATTCAAATTTATATTGTCATACTTACAACATGGACAAACAGTAAGTTATAAGTTCATCCTTGTAAGTGCAGGTTCAAACCAGGGGTTAATAATGAACAAAGGAGGAGCTCGATTATTAGCAAATGTTGCATCCAAAACTAATGATGCCCAAACTTTACGGATGGTTGCCGGTGCACTTGCCAACTTATGTGGAAACGGTACTACTTGTCTTTAACGTTAACCGTAATGGCAAAAATAGCTGCTTGGTCTAAAATATTCCTTTTAGTGTGGTGTTTCAGTTTTCTTGAATGGTTCATGATGTTTTACTGTTCAAACGTGTTGTTGATGCACTGGGTATTTGTCAAGCTAATGTTTATTTCCTCTATTTGTTTTCTTTTAAAAAATCATCTGTTTTTAAGTTGTGTAATTGTTCTCTTGTGATGTGCACCATTGGATTGGCTTCTTGAACAGCAAAGACATGCAACTATCGAGCTAGCATTCCTTTCGAAAAAAACTATCAATAATGTGCAACCTATATCATGTGAATTTTTGCAGAAAAGCTGCATGTTATGTTGAAACAAGATGGTGGAATAAAAGCATTACTTGGAATGTTCCGAACTGGACATAACGAAGTCATAGCTCAGATAGCACGAGGAATGGCTAACTTTGCAAAGTGTGAATCCCGAGTAATAAGTCAAGGTTAGTAAATTCTCTGTTACTCATTATGATATATGTATTCATTTATATAATTGTTTTCTGTGAATTCCTTGTGGTTAAATATCAACTAAAACTCCTCATGGCTGCATGAATAACAACTGCAGAACACATTTTGTAGTTTTACATATAACGGAAACATGCTTGGATAGTGCTGATCGATCTGGGTGTGATTGGACAGAGGTAGCAGAGTATGATATAACATGGCCATAGCCTGCTGAAACCACATCCATACTTTCTTGTTAAAATATGTAGTAAATATGTGCATATAACACACATGTTCACAAGAACACAAAGTGGGTACTAACATCGTATGTTATAAGTATTCCATAAAAGGGATTACACATGTCACATGTTGCATGCTTTGTATCTTGAACACTATTTTACACTAATGTCCTTAGCTCTTCATCCTGAAAGAAAAATTGAAACTATGCAAACTTGAATATGTTGAGTTGGTATAATTTTGGAAATTTAACAATTTTTCCATACTGCACAAAATAGGTCACAGGAAAGGGAGATCCCTCCTCATCGAAGAAGGTGTTCTTAATTGGATGGTGACCAATTCGTCAGCGTTTTCTGCTTCAACGCGAAGACATATTGAGCTTGCCTTTTGCCATTTAGCTCAAAATGGTACTGGTTGACTGGCTGTCGAGCTTGCCTTCCACATTTGATCCCAGTGTATATATAAGCTCACGCATCTAATGCTCGCCTTTTGATATTTGCAGAAGACAACGCCCGTGACATTATTGTAACAGGAGGGATCAAAGAACTCCTTCGCATATCAAGAGAGTCCTCGAGGGACGATACCCGTAACTTGGCCAAGAAAGCACTAAATTCAAATCCAGCATTTTTAAAGGAGATTCAGTGATTTGTTTCTCAATCACTGTTCATCTACCAGGGATTGCCCCCGGTGATCCTCGAGCATTATGGCAGTTCAATCCTCGTTACGAAGTACTATATGAACTTGGTTTTAGCTCCATGATATACTCAAGGAAGAAGTATTTGAAGTGTACTTTCGATCCTTGAGTGACCAAGCAATATGTACAGAAGCATCGAACTAGCTTAGAAAAGAACAAATCAGGTTATGAAATTCAATTTAATAATTGGGGTTATAAATTTGAATTACCCCAATATTTAAGATTGTTTTCACATCACTCAAGGCAGATTTGACTGTGCAAGCGGCAAGAGGCTAAAAATTTCGGAAGGTATAAAGAAATCTGAGAAATTTAAAAACCACTAGAACTAAATCCACCTCGCTGCGTTAGTTGAACTGTTTAACAGCAAATGTTTAATACGACTGTTTAAATGACGCATGCTGCAAAGTACAAAAGGCTGCATGGCATAATGTTACAGGAGCCCGCTAAAAGGCAAATTCTTCAATATTAGCTAACACGACTATGCTCACATGCTGAGATTTGGGAGAGCTAAATAACACAACAATGGAGCGCAACAATCTCCATCTATCAACTGAGTAGACCGACGTCCATTAGCTCGGAAACTTCATTGAGTATTGCTGGGGAGTCTGGCAGTACCAACAAAAAAAAATTAAAAAAAAAAATCAGCTCTCTCTAAAACGAGAATATGTGAAAAGTGAGGAAAGTTGCATTCCGTACCATAAATGTTGCAGTAATCATCTTTCCTGCAAACCACCTCCCATGAAGTGCTTTCTGTGCACTCATGGCAGCTGTTATACTGTCAAATCGCAGGTACACAAAGCCAGCAGTATGCCTGCATAGAAATTGCAACAGTAATGTTAGACTATCCTTGTACAAATTGACAGCCTTTTCGGGGTAGATAAACACAGTAAACAGAGTCTTTTGGATATGCCAACAGAGTATAGATTACATATTGATAATTAGTGATACTAGATTTTACATAATTGTATTGGTTTATGTATAATAATAATGATGACATTATGCAAGCTGTTACAGAGCTGTTAAACTATACTCCCTCCAGTATAAAAATAATTGTTTGGACTATTTTGCCCTTTGTAATTAGTACATGATGCTTGGTTTCTTCCTGCTTAGATTCCTGTTCCATGGCTGCATGGCAACATGCAAAACGCAGGGAAAATAAAAACAAAAAGAAATGTATTTGCCAGGTTTCGAACTGGAGGGAGTATTAGTGTTGAAACTTACTTGTCCACAAAAATGTGTTTTACTTGTCCAAACTTGGAACATTCTTCTTGGACATCATCTTTAATATCCAAATCAAAATCAGGATCCGTCTGCAATAAAGTTTTTATCAGTTTTTGATCAACCAAACAGAATTACGAGTTCATATCAAAGCAGAAAAAAAAAAGGTATTGGCTGTTTGCGAAAAAAAAAAAGGCAGTAGTATTAAGAACAAAACCTCGACGGATGGGTCAAACATATTTTTAAGCAATAGGCATTCACTTGGCGGGGCCGTCTCAATGGATTGGGTAGTAACTGGAAGAGACAACCCGGGAACTGAACCAAGACCAGGCACTGTAGGCGGCAGCACAGGTGCAGCAGTTGGAGCAGCACCAAGAACTGATACAGGTGGCAATCCAACAGAAGTATTCAAACCGGTGCCGCCTATCCCACTAGTTAAACTGCAGACAGACAAAAAGGAGATAGAAGATTAAAACAATGCTAGTTAGAAAAAATATATGCCATGCACAATTTTGAATTAGAAAAGGTAGCGTATAATTAAAAGATTATGGCCAATTCCCTATAACATGTTCTCTTAATTTCTCCACTAATTACAGTTTAACCACTTGAAATTTGCAGTCAATGAGATTGACATTTGATGTTATAAATGGAGTAAACATAATATTTTCAACAGAACTGTTGTACACCAAAGAGTTGGAGGAGGTCCATGGAGAATGACCTTGACAAGGTCTATATACATGGAAACAGTGTTGTTGTAGTAGTGGATGACTCCTGACGATAATATAGTAAAGGTCAATAACGAAAAAACTGGTACAAACGACATAATTGACATTCTGGAGACTTTGACAGCCAAGTATTTCAAATATGAAGCTAGGGCTATGCAAATCACAAAAGTTATAGTACATCATTACATAGTCAAGCTGATGTATTATGCAAGATGGACAATATGACTGTGATGTAGTAGTAGTTAGATTGACATAGGCAAATAGCAAGGGCATCTAAAAGGTATTTTAACCAATTAAGCTCACATATATATACCTGGTGGTAGTGCCACTACGGTCCAATTTCTGCATCAAAAGAGCTCTTGAGCTAGCATTCAGAGCCTGCATACATCAACAGAGACATCACACACACAATAGTGAGAATTTAAAAATTATCTTAAAATAGCCTCAAATGGTAAGTAAGAATAAAAAAAATAGCCATGTAATAACGGGAACACATACTGAAATTTGCTATTGTATGTATGCCAGGTGTGCCTAGTACTCATTGTATACTAAACCATCGTATGGTAAAAGTTCTTGAATATTAAAATCTTCTTAAAATTTTAATATGAAAAGCAACCAAAAGCACAAATGTCCAAGTGATTTTACTTAAAACAGAATATTATAAAAATGTACTCGCTCATTCCAAAATACATTCACTTCTACGATTTTTCACAAAGGCTAAGGTTGAGGCTAAGCACAAATGAGAGGTGATTGGTTGGGACCAACAGGGTGGTTGAGGTTAAAATTGGGTGTAAGTTAAACGAGAGGTTGTTGGTTGGGGGAGTAGAACTCTAGAATTCTTATATTTTGGTGCAAAGTTCAAATGCTAGGGGTGCTTATATTTTGAAACAGAGGGAGTATGTTATAAGTATGAAAAGTGAAAATTTTCAGTTCTCGATGTGTCCAGAAATGGCACCCACCAAACCTCCACCTTCATCGTCATCCAAATCTCCAGTAGTTACTCCACTCACTTGCACTCCTGCTTGGTCTGTCACCACTGAAACCTGCATAATGTCAGACAGAATCATTATATTTGAGGTGTATAGCATCAAAACAAGAAGTATTCTAGCAAATCTGAAGAAATTGCTTGCCTTAATTACTCGCCCAGCTATATCAAGTTGTCCATTCAAACTCTGTGCAGCCTTTGCATCCTCCAGGCATGCAAACTAATGATGAAACAGAAGCAGTGAGCCACAGAGAGAGTTATGCACAGAAATAATAATAATAATAATTGTTTGATAAGCAAATACTTGCCTGAACAAAACCAAAACCTTTACATAACCCAGTAAATGGATCTAGAGGCAATTGGACAAGCTCCACCTGACCAAACGGTTCAAAGACCTGGTAAAGAGAATTCATTAAATATTATATACACATCAATTAATAAGGGTGCATAAGCATAGTAACTCTTCTAAGCCGTATAAATGATATGCTTTCAATTATGAACTGCAAGGAAACAATCTGTCGAAAAAACCAATAATGGAACAACTCGAAAAGCACAGCCAACTCAGATACCTCAACAAACATTTTTTGGCATTACCTGTCTTAATTGATCTTCAGTAATATTTGAGTGAAGATTTCCAACATACAATTTCCTTGCCCCACCTGATGCTGCTCCACTTGAAGAAGCATTTGACTGAACTAAATTTTTTTCAGCTTCTGATGGTTTAACCATCACCTGTTGACCAAGAAGAAGCTGGCCAGAAAGAGCTATTGCCATTGGTACGGACATAACGTCGTAGAATTCAATGTACCTGGCAACGTAAAAGCATCATGAATATCAAACATTCAACTACGAATAATATTGGCTGCATACTTTCAATCTTTTAAAAAGATCACATGACATATTGAATATTATTATCAAACAGATTTAGAATTATTTTTTCCCAACACAAATGACATTCTTTTGATCAAAATCATATAACAATGCGTAGAAATGGCATCCAATAGTGTGGAATTGCCATGTTTGATGTTCCACGCTGCTTACTTCCCCCAAAATGATCTTGTATTCCATCTTAGTCATAAGTAGCGGATTATCCCAGTAGATACACCACATAATAAATATTCCTGCCGAGTATGAAAAATCGGTGAATATATTCCCCCATAGCAAATCGTAGATTTTGTAGCTACAGTTAAAAATGCTTGTGTAATCATAAAAATAACAGAGAAAACATTGACAAATATGGCCAGCCAGGTTTCTAATTTATAGGATATGAACTGTAAAAAGGCACATCGAAAGACCATCCAGACCAATCCTCCCTTACACCAGTAATTTTTCTCTTCCGGAAAATCAGCATGTGCCCAAACAGAGTCCTCTGTTGTAATGTCCCTTCTGACTCAGTTCATCTCATTCCATTGCTGCCCACCAGCAAGTGACCTCACAGCACACTTACATTCACATGCCCATATTTAATCCAACAACCTAAACCGTAATATTGCAACATTGGAAAAAAAAATTGGAGCAGTTTTTCATACAAGGACACATTTGTTAATTGCTGCTGACCAACAACTGGCCTAACAACACATAGACCAACATCTCAAAATACTGAATCCATCTCCCTTATTCTCAATAGTCACTTGGTCAGAAACCAGAAGCACTATAAGCAAAACTTTAATCATTTTAGGCGGAAAACATGAAACCTAACTCAAGGCATCCCTCTCTCAATCTCAAATTATGAATCCATGGTATGCACACCAAACCAATGAGGGAACAATTAAGAGAATAGAAGAGTCCAACAAAGTCTATTGGAAAATCTAAAAACAGAAACAAGCAGCAACCTGTCTCCCTCCCATCCTCTCGGTAAAGAGGGCACATATTTTGATATTATGTGCACAGTGCTAGACATAACAAGCAATCTAACTTCTAAGAAAATGAAACCTCTGTTTACAACTCAAGAAAAATACAGGTAACAAATAAAACAATGATTTTGTAAAGTTGCACAGAATCCACTACAAAACTCACCCAACTCCTTTAGAACGGCGTGAATTTCGGTCCATGATGAGGCGAACATCCCGAACCTAGAAAAAGTAATCAATGTCAGCACAGTTGCTGATTTAATGGCTTGATGCAATGTGACAAGAGACTAAGTAACAAGAAATGCAATGCAACCATCAGAAACTCAACACAAATACTAGTAGATAGGATACAGGTAAATTCAGAATGAGACTAACCTTCCCGGCCCTTGAAAAGAATTCATACACGTCTCTTTCGTCCGCCTTCAGACTTAACTGTGATTATAACCAAAAATATTAGTTTCAAATAAAAAAATGCTTCAGTATTTTTTTCTGACCATAAATTGAAATATCAAATATGCTACATCAAAATGCACCTGATAGGCAAACACAGTCCTCTGATCTCTTTCTGGATCTGCTTCAGGTTCTGCAGCCTCTTCTTTCCTACGTCTGCACAGCCACCAAGCAAAATTATCATAAACATTGACAAGAAAATATACGGAAATTTTTAAAAAAAAAATACAAGCTGACATTACGTCATCAGCTACAACAGTAATGTGGTTCCTCACATACAGAGTACTGCCTCAGTTTCTCAATTTAATGATTGTGTGCATGTTAGTCATCACTCCATCCATAGTAACTGAAACTATCTCACCACTTAATCCTCTCGCCCTAACTCTCAACTAAATAACAAGATTTGTTTAGATTATGACCCTAAGTACCCAAACAAGACCAATAGCAACTGAAGAGATGAATGGTCACAGCTAGGGGAGTAGGGGTCCATAATTTACACGTTCATAGAGCATAGTTAAGCCTTCCTTACAATTCATAACTATTGACTTTTTTTTTTTCATTAGAATGTGTTGCCCAGAAAGTAAACTATGCTATATCAATAAAAAGGGCAGATGATTTTTCAGCATGACCAATTGACACAAGAGTATCAGGAAAAGAACAAAAAGAACAGGCACTACACATCAACATTCTATCGTCACAAGACATGTCCTCAAGATAACCAAAGAGTGTAGGGTAAAAAAACCCTCTGTGATTAGGCATAGACATGCATCGCTTTGATTAGAGGTGAACAAAAACGGTTTTACCAAACCGTTTGACCCAATGTTGCATGAGATCTGTACTCATGCACGTGCATGCATGCAGCTGCTCCCACCTGCATGCAATTTAGAATAGTGAGTGGCCTCTGAAACACCAGCTAACCAGGTTTTGCACACCCCCCTAACTATGGCAACTCAAAGTTAGCATATCCTGAAAATGGTAAAAAGCGATGAGAATAGAGAAGGGTTGTTCGTGCGATGGGCCGAACACTGTCCCCTTAATAATAAGACATAATGCTTCAAGCCCAAAACACCGCTCACCAGTATTTCTGCAACAAAGAAGTACAGTTCAGGTCCATTTCTGGATGCAACAAAACTTTTTAAGTGTGGATGGCACCATCGTTACTCTCAGACTACCACTCAAAAGCATAAATGGTTTCATCCATCTTGAATTTCCAGATCCAAGTAACCCTATCATAGAACACTAATTCCTATCTCATGATAATAATATTAAAAGTAAGTCACCTGATATCCTAGGTCAGGCTCAACATCAAGACCACAGGAGATGGCTCTAGCAAATCGAATCTGCAGGTACCCATACTAATGTTCAAATTGTAGGGATTTACAAGAAATCTAAGTTTATAATACAAAACGTTGTTAATAGCAGAAGAGTTGTAGAAAGCAATAGGGATACTCTGATAGAAGTCATAAAACAAATCATAGGCTACAGAATATCCTAAAGATGATAACAGAACAATAACACGCAATGTCCACACACAGATACCGTAATTATACAAATAAATAAGAAGGAAAAACACACTGCCCCCATATTAACATCATCGTCAGTTCGTCACACCCAAACTATGTTTCTGACACTAGATGGCTACCAAAATTTAGAGAGAGAACCATCGAATTGAAAATGAGATTAAGCATGGAAAATTTGAGACTAAGCATGGCAAATTTCAGGAACAAGTAATTATGTGAATAACCACTCAGTTCATAATTCAGCGGCTAATCCGATACAGGTGTGGAAGGTCATGAATTGGCACCTGACATCGCGGTCACGGTAGTCTCGATCGCGGTGGCGTTCGCGCTCACACTCTTCGTCGTCGCGGCGGCGCTCGGACCGGCTCCGGCTCCTCCGCTCCCTATCCTTCTCCCTTTCTCTCTCCCTTTCCTTCTCCTTCTCCTTCTCCCGGTCGCGGCTTCTCCGCTCCTTGTCCTTGTCCCTCTCCTTCTCCTTATCCCTATCCTTCTTGTCCCGGTCGCGGTCGCGTCGCTCCCGGCTGCTGCGATGCCGTTCCCGGTCCTTGTCGCGGTCGCGGTCGCGGTGCCGGTCCTTGTCGCGGTCCCGATTCTCCTCCGAGCGAGAGCGCTTGGATCTGCGCTCGCCGTCGTCGCGGTCTTCGTCGCCACCGCCGCTCCGGCGGCGAGAGCTACGCTCCTTCTCCTCGGATCTAGGAGCTGCGGCGCCGTTGGACGGCGCCCCGGAGCCCTCCACCGTCTTCTCCAGGTAGTCGTACTCGTCGAAATCCATGGCGAATCGCGGCCGCGGCGACGCGGCGGAGACACGGAAACCCTAGATGAGGAGAGAGAGGAGATTGGGGGAGGAGGCGCGCACCTAAACCCCAAGGGCTCCTCTTTTTTCTATCAAGAACACGCTAGAACGAGCACCGACACTGACTTGTGGGACCCACGGATCCTCGTTCTGGGCCGACAAATTAACGGCCCGGCCTGTCCACGAATGGGCCTGGCGGCTGGCCTGGTTCGGTATGAACGGAAATATGGCCCACATGTCAGCCACTGAGATCTGTCACAATGGCTGCTAAGCTCGTCCGTACAAAATTTCCTCATCTGTCACGATTTCTTACTGCTCTAGGTTATCCAATTTTTGCCGGTTGGTACAGATCGAATCCAAAACGGCTTGTTTTTCGTCGCATCCTATTCCTAGTCACCAGAGTACAGCAACCACACAGTGATTCAGCATCAGCAATGACGTCAGTCGTCAAGCTAAGTCTAGTGCCGGCCAGTGCCCATCACTCGCAGTCTCCCAAGTGCCCAAACACTTGCGAGCCTAGCTAGCTATATATCCATCCACGACAGCACTAGAGATTTCTGCGAGCAAGAAGCTAATCATTAGAAGATCTTGGTTTGTTCTTAGACACTAGCCTCCCAATTAATTAAGACTACTCGATCGATCTGGAGTATTGAGAAGCTAGCATCATCAAGCATGCAGCAAAAGGAAGCCGGCGAGGACGGCGTCGTCGTCGTCGTGGGCGCCGGAATCGCCGGCCTCGCCGTCGCTCTCGGGCTGCACAGGTGAGAGAAATTATTAGTTCCTGGGTTGGAAGCTGCAGGTTAATTAACTTGAGCTTGATCTGCTCCGGTTGCAGGAAAGGGGTGAATTGCACGGTGCTGGAGTCGTCGCCGGAGCTCCGGGCGTCGGGTTTCGCCTTCGCAGTCTGGAGAAACGCGCTGCAAGCGCTTGACGCCCTTGGGGTGGGTGACAAGATCAGGAAGCTCCATCTGCATATTCAGGAGTAAAGTGCTAATAACTCGGTTTCATTTTTCTTGTACTCTCATACAAGATCAGGAAGCTCCATCTGCATATTCAGGAGTATGCTACAGTATTGTTTTTTTTAATTGCTTATTTTATTATCAAAAGCATTTTAACATGACTAATCTTTCTTATATTTGTACTAAATTTTTTTAAGTAAAAAAGCTAAAACCGTCACATTATGAAATGGAGGGAGTATTGGTTAATGGCACACGGCTAAGAAGAGGGAAACAATTGTAGGAGAAGAGATCACACTGATTCTTGGCCTGAAATTGTTCACAGGTTGCATGTCATCTCTTCTGTTACGGGAGAACTCGCACAGAGAACGGATCTCACGGTGCAGAGGAAACGGTGAGTGAGATGTGTTGTTCTACCACTCACAGATCGCTACTACTGAGTTTTCACCGTGCACTCTGATGACTGTTCTTATCTTCGATCATACTGACATAGTGACACGGGTTGGTTGGCCTTTTTATTGAAGAGGACCCAATGAAATGCGCTGCGTCAGGCGGGATTGGCTGCTACGGGCATTGGAAGAAAAGCTACCGAAAGGCACCATCCGCTACTCCTCCAAGATCGTTGCAATCGAAGAGGACGGCAACGCCAAGATCGTACACCTCGCCGACGGCACAATTCTCAGAGCAAAGGTAGTGAACAAAAAAAACAGAGTGAATCGCAAAGATTGTGTGATTACAATGGCGGCGTGTGCAGGTGTTGATCGGATGTGACGGTGTCAATTCCGTGGTGGCAAAATGGCTGGGCCTCGCGAAGCCAGCTTACGCGGGCCGCGTGGCGACGAGAGGCCTTGCGCATTACCCTGACGGCCATGGGCTCGACCCAACGTTCAAGATGTTCTTCGGCCATGGCTTCCGCGCCGGCGTGATCCCCTGCAACGACACTGACGTCTACTGGTTCTTCACCCGCTCTACTTCCGAACACGGTAACTAAAATAATCTCCTCACCGTCAACTATGTCAGCAATGGTGAATGAATCAATTCGATGATTATCAGATGATAATGGCATCGACGAGAGCGCGGCGAAGACGAAGCAATCCGTGCTGGAGAAGCTGAGGAGCACAAAGATCCCAACCAAAGTGACAGAGATCGTCGAGAGGAGCGAGCTGTCGGGCGACGCGCTCGCCGCGCCGCTGCGATTCCGGCCGCCGCTGTCGCTCGCCCTCGCGGGGATCAGCAAGGGGAACGTGTGCGTCGCCGGCGACGCGCTGCACCCGATGACACCCGACCTGGGTCAGGGCGGCTGCGCGGCGCTGGAGGACGCCGTCGCGCTGGCGAGGTGTCTCGGCGACGCCATCCTCGGCGGCGGCGGCGGCGGCGAGGGGGAGAGCGAGAGGATCGAGGCGGGATTGCGTGAGTATGCGAGGATCCGACGGTGGAGGAGCGTCGAGCTCGTCGGGACGGCCTACGTTGTGGGGTTCGTGCAGCAGAGTAGTAACGCGGTGATCGGGTTTCTGCGGGATAAGTTGTTGGCCGGAGTGCTGGCCGGAAAGCTTCTGAAGATGGCGGATTATGACTGCGGCACGCTATGAACGTCGGAACAAGGAGGACAGAACCTGGTGTTGTACTGGGCGGCGATTACGAGATGGATTTTGTACCGACGTGTCCGCTACATGAAGAAATCGCATAGTACTGAAATTTGTATTAGTATTTAGCACTGTATCGGTGGGGAAAACATGGGAAAGTATATCGATAAGATTAGCAATGACCTGGATTTTATGGTGGAACTTGTAGAAAACCATTAGGATTTTAGGGTATGTCATGCAAACATATTTGTATCGTAGTCTCACATAATTCACACAGCAAAGATCTTATCTATGTTGACATGCCCTGTCCGACTTGGATGAAGGGTGCTGTAGAGGAAAAAAATTTGATGGGCACAGGGCGCAGTGCCACTGCCATGCGCCCCTGGACCCGATTGTTGACGCGTGGCCCATCTATCCATCTAACGGAGAGGCGCGACACTCGTGTGAATGTGTGATCGAGGAGCGCGACGACTCCGCTCAGCCTCGGCTCCCCTCCTGGGCCCTGGCTCGCTCGATGGGATCGGCTCCCCTTCCCCATCACCGCCTGATCTCGCTGAAGGACAATTTCTCGGGTAATGATGCTGCCGCCTTCTCTTTCCATAATTCCATTGCGTTTCACTCCTACGGCCTCCTAGCCAATGACACCATCAGTGACAGAAGCAACGGCGTGGTCGATAACGGCAAGAATGAGACCTGTTCGTGTTCCCATCCACCTCGCTGCTGGCCATGGGAGCCCTTGGTGGTGATGGCAGTGGCCAAGGGCGAGACCAAGGCGGCAGAATATGGATTAGATTTGCAGGTATTGCCCACTCATCCAGGTCCTCGATTGTGTGCCGATAAGTGATAACTGATCATGGTGGCTGTTGCGGCTTGGTCATCCGAGACTTCTCCTGTCATGGATGTTGCAGTTTCCAGCGATTTAGCCACGATCTTTTTTTTTTTTGAGAATCGATTTGGCCACGATCTGGTGCATGCGCAGGGTGACGAGACCAATCATTCCACATTCGCGTGATCTAGGGGCGTTGTTTCCTCTTCTACGAGCGAGCCGAGAGATCGTTCTTTCCTGCCTAGCAAGCCATGGGCGACAAGCGAGCCGGTGGGGAGCCGAGGCCGAGCGAGAGTGATGCCCTTCCTCGAACAAGCCGTCGCGCCTCTCGTTGGATCAGTCGCAGGGCCACGCATCAACAATCGAGATCGGGGGTGCATGGTAGGGGTTCTACGCCCCGTGCCCATCAAATTTTTTCCTACAGTGGACATGTAGTGTGCTCGATGGTGGCAGCAATGAGGTGACAGTGATCTCAAAACAACAGTGTGGGTCATGACTCATGAGTGAGACAACAACGCATCAAAGAGAGTGGCAATGTAGGACTCTGCCAAGAGACTTGGCAGCGGAGGACAGAGGGAACTGCAGGTGGACTCTGCCAAGAGACTTGGCAGCTTCTGATGAAGTACCTGGTTACTCCGATAGGACTCGAGCATCCCTGCGGGTGCTGATGTGGTGAGCTAGAGCAACGCACCATGTCATCCGACTATGAGAGGCCTTACGAATGTCATCATTAAAGGCCCCTTTGAAACACAAGATTGTCAAAACACGAAAATAAAATACCGTACTTGTAGAATTCCTACAAGATTTGAAAACATAGGAAAAATACAGGAATTTAAGACATGCAAAGAAGAAAAATGAGGTGAGAACTTATGTTTGAAATCCTCTAAAACTACACTAGGATTGTCCATTCCATAAGATTTCTAAAGGAACTCTATGGGATTATTTCCTATAGGATAGGAATCCTCAAATTCCTATGATTTTCCTTTGAATCAAAGGGACCTGATTGGGTGGCGTTGTGTCGAAGCTCGAGCTAGTTCCCATCCAACAAGACAATGGAGAGAGTAGAGAGGGGAGCAAGAGGATAGATAGGCAAGCTAGGGCCTAGTGTTCCTATGTTCCCACCCGTCATTGTGTTTATTGAGCTTGATCTTTGCATCCCTGTTTGATTCCGTGTCTCGCACCTCCCTCTTTTACATTTCTCATTCAATTCAAAGTTTGAGCAGGTACGTGCCAGCGACGACTCCTCTCCATTAAGCACGATGACGAATGCTTGTGTCGCCTTACCAAGTTATGCATCATTCTACGCAAGCTTGCGTTGCAATTGGCTGAATTGTCCATAGCTCTGTCTCCGATCGTTGACACGGTTATGAACATCTTGAGAATGCATTTACTACCATATCCATCCTACATAAATATTGTCAAAAACATTGGGCGAAGGCGATGTGGCGGAGGCCGAAGTGACGAGCTTAAGATGGTGGCGACATGACCCATTTGCTCTCACCTTTTGTTGCACTCTCTACTTCAACATTGCCACTTGCCACTACCAGAGTCCAGATTGGTGTGCAGGTGACAAGAGGAGGCTGACGCGTGGGCTGATAGATGACATGGAGGGTAAGGAAGGGGTGGAAGAAGTACCCTAAGTGAGACACATAAGTAACCAAGGACGTGATTCTTAGTTATTGTTGAGTTGAATGGCTAAAAGAATGGTAAATATCATTAGCGCTAATTAATTAAATACTAGTTATTTTAAATTAAAAATAGATTAATTAGGTTATCTTAAATAACTTGTTTGTACAATTAAAATACATCGTTAACAGTTTAGGAAGCGTGCTCATGAGAAACGACGAAATAAGTTGTAGGAAAAAGAAACACTATTTTTTCATGCCGTTGTGAACACGCCCCAAGTCAACTTGTTATTTGAGGCTTTGAGGATGAGAGGAAGAAAATCCAGACTGAACTGGAACATATATATCTAAAATAGACTTCTTTGGATTATAATTCGGCCCAATAAGCCCATTGGAAAAAAGTCTCCCGCAACAACGTCCTTCCGTCCGCAGTCTGCACCAGTGCCGTGCCACTGCCCTCTTCTCCAGCCCAACGTCCTCACCAGCACCGCTCTCTTCCGGGAGCGCTATTTGGAGCGCGCGCTCCTGGGAGCGCACTCCCTTCCCCTTTTAGAATTTGGTGGCCCCTTTTTTCTTCGGGATAATTTCGGTCGGAAAAAATCCGTTTCCCTTCCTATCCGATTAAGCCAAGATTTTTTTTCCCTTTCCTATTTTTTCGCTTTTGTTTCAATTCATCCGGGATTTTTTTCTTTCTTTTTTTCCCTTCAGATCTGGTTCCACTGGGATTTATTTTTTTTTCTCTTCCTTTTTATTGCATTTCAATTAGAGTTTAGATTTTTTTTATTTGGATTTGAATTATTGCTAAAAGCTTTCAATGGAAATTGACAGTTTGGAATCAAACAAAAAATGAATTTATGAGTTCAAATTTTTGAAAATTCAAATTTTTTTCTTTTAAAAAAAATCTGAGTTGAAAAATTTTTAGACTTTGATTTGCAATTTTTTGAATTCGAAGTTCAAAATTTTTTAGCTTTTTTGTTCAAAGTCCAAATTGAGGAGTTGAAAATTTTAAAATCATGACTTAAAAAAATCTAAATTTTTTTCCAAAAGTTTGAAATTTTTTAAGATTGTTTTTTAATTCGTGATTTAAGAGTTTTTTAATTTTTGAACAGAAAGTTTCTTGGATTTTGAAATAAAAGTTCAAATATTTTAAAATTCGTATGCAAATTTTAGATTTGGCAACAGACGACGTCATTGGAAAAAAAAAGGGGCGGACCATGTGCTTCGGCCGCCAACAAACTGCCAAAAAAATACATGTGCACGGGACCTACGTGCCATGCATGCGGCAGGGGAGGAAGACTGTCGGCGCCGTGCGCGCTACTTCTCCACCACGTTCTCCTCAGTTTCCGCCGCCTTCGCCTCCGCCTCCGCCTCCACCGAGAGATCCGCTTCTCTCGACCTCGCCGGAACCACCGCCGCCATCGGGTTTGGTTTCTTCTCGATCTCCTCGACACCTTCCTCGCCACACCACCACCACCAATGGGCTCAGCTACTTTCCGAGCTCGATGGCAGCTCCCTCCTCTCCGGTCTCCTTCCTAGTTCCGCTCGGCGATAGCTAGTGCTGGCCGTTCCTATTTCAGGTGCCATGTCGATGATTCTCGTATATCTTCTTATTATTAGTCTGAAATTCCACGTTCCAATTCGATGTTCTGTTCCAACTTCCAAGTCTTGATGAACAGTGGTATCTCGACCTGAATCGACTATTGGTTTATCCAGTTTTGTAGTTCTAACGTTGGGGTTTGGATCTGAAATTTCCATGTATTATGTCCACTTCTGCAATTCATAGTTTCATAGAGCATTAGAGATAGCACTGTTTTTGTTTCTTATCCCAAAACTGCTCACCTTGGGTTCAGTGGTTCACTGGTACTTTTGGGTAACCAAAGCTACTATTTGAGCATCCGATCCAAGTATTGATATTGTTGCATACTTGCACTTCGAGATGGAAGGGGACGTAGTAAAGAACTACTAGTAAAAACTTGGATGCTAGTGCCGCTGTGTTACCTGTGTACTGGTTGCCAATTCCCATCAAACTTTTTCTGTGAGGTTGCAGCTACCTCTCTCCAGCAACCTCGCTCCAAAATTCTGTACAAGATATTGTAAAACAATCAGAAGGCTCGCCCCATTGGACGTCTGTCCACTCCCACCGGACAGCAGGGGCACAGCATCATCAGCGATGACGTCAAAGTGCTTTCGTTGCTGGCTGCTGCTCATTCAACTTCAACCTCGCAATGGCAGCAAGCATATTTAAACTACTGGCACGGTCTTGATTTGCTCATAGATCACAGCAGTTCTTTTCATCCATTCCTAGCCAAGTGGATTGCAACTTGCAAGTACACCATAGTCCCACCTGCACAGGCCATTTGCAAACTGCAAGCATGCAGCAAGAACAAGCCGCCGAGGAAATCGTCATCGCCGGCGCTGGCCTAGCTGGCCTCGCCGTGGCTCTTGGACTGCACAGGTAAAGCCTTTTGCTCATGTTTAATCTCTTTTGAATGTTTAGTGGCATGACTCAACTCGGAGGGAATCAATCGAGCTGAAATGTTGATTGCAGGAAAGGACTGAGGAGTGTCGTGCTGGAGTCATCGCCGTCGCTGCGGACGTCTGGATTCGCGTTCATGGCATGGACGAACGCCTTCCGTGCTCTTGACGCCCTTGGGGTAGGCGACAAGTTGAGAAGCAAGCACCAGCAGATTGAGGGGTATGTATCAGCTCACCCAAGCTTGGGTGAGCTGATGGGAGACTATATATAGGAGACTGTGATTCACTGATATATTGGCCATATACTGCTATCTTTTCTTCTGCCACTTGATTATCCGAGTGTTCGAGACCTTGGGTGGACTCAGCAGAGTGACCTGGGTCCTAAGCACAAGTCCTAACTGTACTGTATGATTTGATTTACGGATGAGACTGATTATTTTCCTTGTGTATTATTTTCAGCTTGAATGTCTTGTCTTCAGCTACTGGTGAAATAGTGCAAGAACTTGATCTGAGGGTGCAAGGAAAACGGTGATATACCTGTCCTCCCTTCTTGATTCATATCTTATTCCCCTGTTCTTCAGAAAAGCCACCTGGCAGCAGCACAGGTTGTGTATCAACTATTCAGCCTGAAAACTCTTGTGATACAGGGGACCCCACGAAGCACGTTGTGTGAGCCGCAACGAGCTGCTACAGGCGTTGGAGGAAGAACTGCCAAGTGGCACCATCCGCTACTCATCCAAGCTCGTCTCGATCGAGGAAGACGGCAACACCAAGATCCTCCATTTGGCTGACGGATCGACACTCAGAGCAAAGGTAATTCAAACGCACCGCATTCATGAGCCAATATTGCGACACAGGCATGCTATCTCTGTCGGTCGATCGGTTGCTAACGAACGGGTTGGCGGCATTGCAGGTGCTGATCGGATGCGACGGGATCAACTCTGTGGTGGCGAGATGGCTGGGGCTCGCGAAGCCGTTGGACTCAGGGCGCGTGGCTACGCGCGGCCACGCCAAGTACCCAGACGGCCATGACATTGGTCCCAAGTTCTTGCAGATCGTCGGCCAAGGCTTCCGTGCAGGCATGGTGCCCTGCAACGACACTGATGTCTACTGGTTCTTCACTTGGTCTCCTTCCCCAAATGGTCCGCCACATACTAAGTGACATACATGATCAATTCTCTTCATCACAAAAAGAGTTCATTTTTTTAAAACAGTATCTAGTCAAATTTTTTTAACTTTAACCTTTAATATAATAAAACAAAATGATTGATCATGTAAAAATGATGTCGCTAGATTTATTACTCTCTCCGTCCTAAAATATAGCAACAAGGGAATTTAACTCCTCCTAGGACAATGTATCTGGGCAAAGAAGATGTCTAGATACATGGTCCTAGCAGGGGTCACATCCCCTGCTATATTATGGGACGGAGGTAGTATTAAACAAGCTATTACAATATGTAAGTTTTTTATTTAAGAATACTTACTTTTATAAATACATTGGTCAAAGTACTATCATGAAGTCCATATCCAAGTTTAGAATGAACCTATGTTGGTAGAGAGGGAGTACCAAGATCCGAGCTCCAAGCAGGACATGGACTCTGAACTGTGACTAATTAATGTCGTGATTTTTGACAGACAAGGACGCAGACCAGAGCGCGGCGGCGATGAAGCAATTCGTGCTGACCAAGCTACGGAGCACGAAGGTGCCGAACCGAGTGCTCGAGGCGGTCGAACGGAGCGAGATGAACGACGTCCTCGCGGCGCCGCTACGGTTCCGGTCGCCGCTGTCGCTGCTGCCGTTCGCGGGCGTCATCAGCAAGGGGAACGTGTGCGTCGCCGGCGACGCGCTCCACCCGACGACGCCCGACCTGGCGCAGGGCGCGTGCGCCGCGCTCGAGGACGCCGTCGTCCTCGCGAGGTGCCTCGGCGACGCGATTCTCGGCAACGGCGGCGACGGCGAGGAGGAGAGGCGTGTCGAGGCCGGGCTGCGGCTGTACGCGGAGGCGCGGCGGTGGAGGGGCGTGCAACTGACGGGGGTGTCGTACGTGGTGGGGTTCGTGCAGCAGAGTGACCACGCCGTCGTTGGGTTCGTGCGTGACAAGGTGATGTCCAGGGTGCTTGCCAGGATGGTGCTGATGATGCCGGACTACGATTGCGGCACGCTCTCGAGCTCTGGTGCTTGTTGACAGAGAGTGCTTTTTTTTGCCCGGCCAGATGTTATCGTGATGTTGTGAATCGTGATGTTTTGTGCTCACCACGCTGTTTTACTGTTTCGTCACATTCCAAACCTGTAAAAAAAAACGACAATTTCTGTCTTCTGAAAAATAAAGTCGAGTGCATCTGGCATTTGGTTGGATGTGCCAAAATACACGTGTCAACCGGGAGGAGGATTGGCCTGGACAATTTTTTTGGGGTTATTCACAAGCCGCCCTCGTGCCTGCAAAGTTGTACTCGTACTATATTACGAAACCACTCGGACAGTTCGTTTGTGCCATCCATCATGTTCATTGAGGCCGGAAATGCTGGATCCTCTGTACCATACTTTCTTGTGTGCAACGTTACGATGTTCATAAGGCTACTGCATGTGTCTGCGCACTGTCTGGTGTGCAACCAACTATACGGAGTACTTTCTTAGTTTCTTGTGTGTAGCGTAACACGTGATGACGTCAGAGCATACTGCATGTGTTGCGAACTTGCGATTCGTGAAAGCCACCGCGTTCCAGTTTGTTTGACAAGTTAGCATGAGGTCATGATGGATGGACCCGCCGCCGCCTAGCTGGAATCCGGTCTTCTCCATCCATTCCAGTTCAACTCGACCGTCTTGCTATAAAAAATCAGGCGCATCATAGAACTATAGAAGCCCCTGCCTGGTCCATCACAGTTCACAGAACAGGAGAGTGACTTCGCCCGTCCTCACTCTGTTTCATTCAACCTGCAAGCGACACCGACCGCGCGGCGAGTGAGTCTGCGAAAACAATGGAGGGAGCCAACATCGAAGGCATCGTCATCGCCGGCGCCGGGCTCGCCGGTCTCGCGACGGCGCTCGGGTTACACAGGTAAGCAACACGAAATCTCTTCTAATTCCCCGGCCGATTCGCCTTGATCTGCGTTGCGCGCGCGCGGATCGATCGAGCTGACGATTGGCGGTGGTGGTGTGGTGTGCAGGAAGGGAGTGAGGAGCTTGGTGCTGGAGTCGTCGGAGACGCTGCGAGCGTCGGGGTACGCGTTCACGACATGGACGAACGGATTCCGGGCGCTGGACGCGCTTGGTGTCGGCGACAAGATCAGGGAGCACCATCTGCTCTACGAAAGGTGAGCATCGGAAACGACAAGTCCACTTTTCCAGAGTTTTTCCTTTTTTTGAACTGATTTTTGCAGAGTTCGTTGACCTCTAGTTTTTTTTTTTTTTTTGAGAACATTCGTTGACCTCTAGTCAGAAGGTGAAACTAATACTTGTGCATTTAGGGCTCGTTGGAAGCGGAATCAAATTTAAGGCCCAGCTTTTTTGGTAGGCCCATAACTATGGACCAACTACGAAAGTTAGGCCCATACTGATGGATTTACTTTGAGGCCCATATAAATAAGGCTTAAATTTTCAAGTCAAATTTATTTTACTATCTCGTATAGAATTTAGATACCGTTTTCTAGAGAAGATGGTATAGTAGTAATCCCGTGGGTCGGTCTGGCCTGGTCTGATGTGCATTTAGTATATGGGCCATGTAAGTAGTGGGCTGGACTAAGATTTTCCCCACACTGTCTACATCTGGGTTAACGCTGCTTCTATCTCATTCCAGTACAACTTTTTGAGTTTATGCTTTTATTATGCTTCCATACAAACCTTAGTACTGAAGTTGCAGGAGTTATCTGTAATCGACTGAAGTTGTGACTCACTGAATTGTCTTGCTCCATGACATTGACAGGCTGGTGGCCTTCTCTGCATCCACAGGCGAGCCTGCGGCGAAAGTGAGCCTAAAGATGCAAGGGAAAAGGTAAAATGTCTGCAACTATGCTAAGGCTGTGTGTTAATTGTTACTACTCCACTTCGTAATTGTTATAGCTACTCCCTCGTGGGCCGTGGCCTCGAATTGAATCCTTGTATCGTTGAACGGAGGTAGTATCACTCAACTAGAACAGGCCAATTCAATCATCTTTACAAAATCTTACGCGTAAGCATCTGAAATCATGGTTTCATCACTTCATCAGTGGCCCACATGAGATTCGGTGCGTGAAGCGCAACTTCCTACTGGAGACGCTAGAGAACGAGCTACCAGAAGGCACCATTAGGTACTCTTCCAAGATAGTCTCGATCGAGGAAGAAGGCCATGTCAAGCTCCTACATTTGGCAGATGGCTCAACCATAAGAGCAAAGGTGTGAGATCAACAGTAGTTCTCTTTTCTGCAACTTAATTGTTACCACTAGCAGCCATGGTCTGATCGATGCAGCGATGCATTTGCTGTGCTTTGTGAAGGTTCTCATAGGATGCGACGGCGTGAACTCCGTGGTGGCGAAGTGGCTTGGCCTGCCGAAACCAATTCTCTCGGGACGCTCGGCCACCAGAGGCCTCGCCGAGTACCCGGCCGGCCATGGATTCGGCCCGGAGATCATGCAGTTCATCGGCCATGGCTTCCGCTCCGGCGTTCTCCCCTGCTCCGACACCTCCGTTTACTGGAACTACACCTGGTACCCTTCCCCAGACGGTGAGCCCAACATTTCGTTCGTCACATTTTTACCGGGAGGTAGCGAAATTTCCGATATCTCAGAAATATCGGGAAATTCGGAAAATTTCAGCTCAAATCTTTTTAAATTTTCTAGAATTTTGACTAAATGTGTATAGTTTTTAACTAGATTTCCGAAATATAGGGGATCCCGGAAAATTTCAGCCCAAATCTTTTAAATTTTATAAAATTTTGACTAAATGTGAATAATTTTTAACTAAATTTCCGAAATATCTGAAAATTCCGGGGCGAAATTTTGGGAATTTCGAAACGAAATTGCAAACCCGGAGTCTCCGACGACAGCAATGGCTGATTCGCTGATCAATTTTGTTTTTGTCAATTGTGAGCGCAGATGGTGATGCGGAGGAGAGCGTGGCGAAGATGCGGAGCTACGTGGTGGCGAGGCTGCGGGCGGCGAGGATCCCGGCGCCGGCGCTGGACGCGGTGGAGCGGAGCGAGATGAGCGAAGTGGTCTCCTCGCCGCTGAGGTTCCGGTCGCCGCTGTCGCTCCTCCGCCGCGGCGGCATCAGCAGGGGGAACGTCTGCGTCGCCGGCGACGCGTTCCACCCCATGACCCCCGAGCTCGGGCAGGGCGGGTGCGCCGCGCTCGAGGACGGCGTCGTGCTCGCCCGCTGCCTCGGCGAGGCATTCGTCGTCTCCGGCGCCGGCGCCGGCGATCACGAGGTCGTCGCGGCGGCGCTGGAGAAGTACGCCGGCGAGAGGAGGTGGAGGGGAATACAGCTGATCACGGCGAGCTACGTCGTGGGGTTCATCCAGCAGAGCAGCAACCCGGTGATCAGGTTCCTCAGGGAGAAGCTCTTGTCAGGATTGATGGCGAAAATCATGGTCGCCATGGCCGATTACGATTGCGGGAAGCTATGATTATGTTCACGAGAAATAATTAAAGAATCAAGAAGGAGACAAAGGAGGGAAATTTGGCGGTGAGTGTTAATTAGCACATGGAACAATCTTGTGATGTTGTTAACCAAGCACGAGGGTGGCGAGCTTAAAGTCCACCGTACAATGTACTACCACGTACACACACTCACCATGGCTGATGCTCAAGACAAAGTCTTGTGTAAATGTGTACGGTTTTCTATTGTATCAAAGTTGAGTTCAGCATTTGACTTCTAGAAATTTCGTGGACAAAATAAGTTCTTGGAGTACAAGGTAAACCCACACATTCGCATGATTTAGACACAATGATAAATGTATCAACAAAAGATCTTTTAGAGTGCAAAAGCACAAACAGAGTATCTTGACCTTAATACGCATTGCTCCCTTCGTTTCACAATGCAAGACGTTTTGTCTTATTTCTGGTAACGTTTGACTATTTGTATTATTTAAAAAATTATGAAAGTTTCATTTATTTTGTTTGTGACTTAGTTTATCATCAAAAGTACTTTAAGAATGACTTATCTCTTATTATATTTAAATTTTTGAATAAGACGAATGGTCAAACATCGGGAGCAAAAAGTCAAAACATCTTATATTATGAAACAGAGGTAGTAGTTGTGATTACATGAAAACACATGTACGCTCTTTAACATAGAGTTGAGACATTGAGGCTAGGAATAAATCCGTAAAACTAACCAGATATGACCACAAACACAGCATCACAATTTGTGTTCAAGGTCAATGGGATGAGAAATTTCAGAATTTTTGCACTTAATTTGCAAGCCTCGCAACATTTGACTCCTTATTCCTTTTGGTGGATTGGAAGATTTGGGGCGAGCGGAACTGAGGATGTTCAAGAATGAAGAGCTAACCACTACATGGATAGGGGCAAAGATCTTTGGTGAAATCAATTGTGGTGTCTGTGTGGTGCAACCAATTTCGCGAGATTATCAGATTGAGTTAATCCGTGGGCGCTATGTAAAGTGTAAACCTTTTGTACACACACAATTCCATGTCCTTAATATAAAACCAGCTAAGCTGGTTTTGGTTTTTTAAAAAAACATTTGATACCTTTATTTGCATGCCTTCAATAATTTGCCACCGAGTGTGTCATCATTTTCACATTTTCCTTCTTAAAATATGGACTTTTCTTTCACGTGAATGGACTTTTTGTTTACCCCGGGCTTGCACTGGGACAGGGTCAGGCCAATCAGCACTTAGTAGTAAGAGTTTTTTTTTTAACACCTTAGTACTAACAGTCAGTATCATATCAGACAAATCATCATTCCCGGTTTTCCACAGCCAAAACCCACTAGCGGATGGCGGTTGGCCCATACTCGCGTGACAGGAAGAAGTAGAACTTGATTAGTCTCTGTGGCGCAGAGGTAGCAACAGATCAAGCTGCCATAATCACATGGCGTGGTTTAATCTCCCGGACATATGCTGTGAATGGGAAAAAAATATTAACAAACCGGTTTGACCAAGTGGCTTCATCCGCATCGAAGAATCTTATATGGACCATGATTAATTAGAAGCAATTTGCAGTATTGACAAGTGTGAGGAATCCCTGTCTAGTTAATTTGTTATAGTGCTTATCATATAACCGAAAATGCATGAGGAATCCCTGCCAAGTGTATGACTGCATGATTCTGTGGCATCTCTAATATGCGAAAAGTCTCTATAAACTTATAGCCCAAATTTGAATCTCTACGCATATCGAAACCGAAGCAAAAGACCTAGCTTCATGCCTCTTTGAAACAGATCGGGTTTGTCACTAACTTAAGAATGCATAGTAAGCTGATGTAAATGAATCATAGCCTCAGCCAAAGAAAAAGTTTCTTCCTCACTGTCAGCCAAGCCATTTAACAAGAAGTAAAACAGGGAAAATGTGAATTTATCAGCTAGTAGTTTCACTGCAGTTCTCACCATTCAAATCTAGAGATTTGACCATATAATCTATCATGGCCACCAATAGATAAGTAAGGTCTTACAGACTAATTAAAAAAATCAGTACATCACTACATCCACAAAGCCAGTTGCCCTAATAGTCCAATGGGGCCTTGGTGACAGAGTTGACTTGCAAGAAAGCAATAGTTTCTTTTCGTAGATTCCCATCAACCAAACAAAAGCCAACAAAGCTGAGCACTGTGAGAACTCTATCTGAAACAAAAAATTAACCACCTATCTGTACAGCTAAATTCCCTAGCCAGTCTCTAGACCTAACTGATACCTACCAGTGGGGACCACCTGCATTCCAAGAATCAACTGTCATGGCACCAACTAGTGGTGGTGGTGATTTGTACATCTGACAGTATTGGATTAACGCGCGTCAACCGCCTAAATCCAAGGGGATGCAACATGATTACCGACGCTTCTCGATCCAATGACCCTAGGTAATCACGCGACCTCTCCCCAGCCGTAATCCCATGTGCTCCAGGCATTGGAGTCTCGTGACCTCACGTGACGCTTCCGCCTCCAGTAATCATCCATCCATCCATCCATCCATTGCTTCGTCTAATCTCCCAAATGATTGTTTAGTGGCTGGTATCATAAGACCGGCCACGTCGTGGAGCAGTGATCGACAATGTACCGCCCATTTACCAGATTTGCTTCCTTTAAGAAAATCAAGTATCATCATCAGCTTATTCGGCTTCTGGATAGAAAAATAGCAAAGTCGGCCGAGGGGTGCAGACTGACTTGCAGAGATCGGAAGAATCTTTCTTTTCGAAATGTTGAGGGTTTTTTGATGGTTAACAAAATTGAGCTAGGAATCGTGGCATTTAAGGCTGGCACGGTGGGCATATGCAGTGAGTCTGGGTGCAACATGGCATCGGCATGTGAGTCCGCCTCGGGACGCGCGCGCGTCGATCGATCGATCTCGTGGCCGCCGCGTCTCCTATTTAACCACCGCCGCGAGAGTCACCGTCCTTCCTCCTCAAGCCCCTCACTAATCAGATCGTCTCAACCGATCGATCGCCTATTACCACATTACCTGCACCGCCTGAGCGAAAACCATTTCGAGTGACATGGCGAGAAATGCCTTCCTCTTCCACTCGTTCGTCGCCGTCGCCGTGTGCCTCGCCGCCACGGCCGCCGCAGACGGCACCGGCACCGCCACGTTCTACGGCGGCAGCGACGCCTCCGGCACAATGGGTAATTAAGCACACACTTAGGCCTCGGTTTCACGCACTAATGCTTAATTAAGTAGCCAATTAACAATGGCGTTGTTGATTTTATTTGTGATTATTGTGCAGGCGGCGCGTGTGGCTACGGGAACTTGTACTCGACGGGTTACGGGACGAACACGGCGGCGCTGAGCTCGGCGCTGTTCAACGACGGCGCGGCGTGCGGCGAGTGCTACCAGATCACGTGCGACCAGGATAACTCGAGGTGGTGCAAGCCGGGCACGTCGGTGACCATCACGGCGACCAACCTCTGCCCCGCTGACTACTCCAAGCCCAGCAACGATGGTGGCTGGTGCAACCCTCCTCGCCCGCATTTCGACATGGCCCAGCCCGCCTGGGAACAGATCGGCGTCTACCGAGGAGGCATTGTCCCTGTCAAATTCCAAAGGTATATATACAAACATACATAGTGTATACTCCCTCGATCCATTAAAAAAATTATTTTCTGCCTATGGATTTGGACATAACGATGTGTGTATGTGTGTAGGGTGTCGTGCTCGAGGAAGGGAGGGGTGAGGTTCACTATCAACGGGAACAGCTACTTCGAGCTGGTGCTGATCACAAACGTGGGAGGGGCAGGGTCGATCAAGACGGTGCAGATCAAGGGAAGCAAGACTGGGTGGATCACCATGTCACGGAACTGGGGTGCAAACTGGCAGTCAAACAACTATCTTAACGGGCAATCCATCTCTTTCTCCGTCACCTCCACCGCCGGCAGGACGCTCGTGTTTGAGGACGTCGCGCCGTCCAACTGGCGGTTCGGCCAGACTTTCACCAGCGACGTGCAGTTCTACTAGCTATAGTAGCCACGCGTGGCCACGAAGACGAATGCGTCGTCTTCGTAGTCGCGCGCTTGCCGGTGGCATAGCTTGCTGCCTTTTTCCGTTCATTTTTGCATTTTGGAGAATTTGTCGAAAAAGACCAGCTTATTTAGCATCATTCTGATTGGGGAAATGTATTTTAGGTAGGTTGCGTTAATGTGGTTTGCATGGCTGAGGCGGGTTTACGGTGTTCGTCTGGTCGGCTGACCTGATCGATTGCCCGCCATGCCTAACCGCTTTTACGATGATTGCTGGGAAGGAAATTTATTAGACGACTTTGCTTGGACACGAGGTAAGGAGTGCAAGCACTGATCGATCCCGTGTAATGCTGAAATGGCGCTCATTGGAAGGCGCAAACCACATGCATGCGAGTTTATTGTGTTTGACCCGATGATGATCTCAATGAAATGAAATGGCTAGTGGTTCTGTAAATTAACTGCATACGGTATCTTTGTGTGTTTCACTCTGTTGCCTTTGAAAATTTGGCTCCACGTAGTAGCTTAATATTCCTATGGTTGAGACATTGTGGATTTGTGGTACCGTTCCAATCATTCAAAAGGGAGGCGTGACCTCGTAGTGCTCGTGCTCCTTTTGAACACATGATTCTCGAAATAAAAGATATAGAGAAAGATATGAGTATATTGTCGTAGTAACTTAAATTAATATATGTTCGAAAAACACAAAAAAATATAAGAAATTAAGATGGCTATCTAGATGGAGTGCAAGAGAAACAAAGAAAATAGAAAGAGATATACACACACAAAGAAATCATTCAAGAGGTTAAACCTCATGATGAAAATCCTCTAGAATCCCAAAGTTCGAGGCACTGCTAACAGATTTCAAAAGAATTTGAGAGCAATTATTTAGCTTCAAAAGACCATATATAAACTGCTTCATGTGAATCCTATCCCTAAAAAAATACCTAACATTTCTTCGTTACAAGAAGCCCTTAAAACATTTACAAATGTTTTGATTTGAAGATGGCTTAGAGATTTTATGTCAGCACTCTTGCTGATGTGTTCTGCGAGTCGGTTACCGATGATCCGGACACTATGAAGCCCACCCTGATATCCACATCCACCCCACATTACCCCTGACCCTGACCTTTTGTTTTTTGGTGGGGGCTGTGGATGGAGAGGAGGTGAAAAGAGAGTGGAATGCCACATAAGCGACACAGAGGCACCACATCATACAAAAGATTAGGTGAACCACGCAGACCAATCATCAAACTGTCTAATAAGCTAAATTGATCTATCCGGTTTTAATAGTTGAGGAAGCCTCTATAGTTTGTGGTTGAAGGACGTGAATCAAACTCCCCATCGTGAAGGGCTCATAAGTCGTACTAATGAACTTCACCAGAGAGGAAGACATGCCACATTCAGTTGGGCAATGATGTGCTCGCCACTAACGTACGGGCCACGTTCTTACTAGGCCGAAACGGGAGTACCACGAACTTAGGCCCGTTTAAGCTAGGCCAGAACGGGATCGCAATGAACGTACCGACTGTTCAAGTTAGGCCTAAACTGGGCTGCGGCGAACGTGCAGCCCGTCTTAGTTGGGCTGTATAATACATCGGCCCATGTGATCACCTCGGCCTTTCTGCTTCCTCGTTCTGGGTACGAACAACAATTTCTATTTTCTCCGGTGTAGCCACGTGTGAGATCAAAAGGCCAGGGACGAACGATTCACAGGGTGGAATGTGAACTCTGCCGGCGACTTCTGCAAACTCCGGTGACTTGATAATTCACCATCTTCCCGCCACACCCGTGTGACAGCGCACTAGGATTCTTCCTGCGCCCGCTCTCATGTGAGTTGCCGCTTGTTTGCCTCGTCCATCTCTCACCAAACAAAATCCTGGATTCTTTCTCTTTTCATGGCGTGTCAACTTTGTCAACTAAACAAATCAATATCACCGTTTTAAAAAACGTAAACAAGTCCAGCTAATCATTCCCCTTGGATGAGCAAGGAGCAGCAGAGAACATGCCGAAGTGGCAGCGTGATCTTCTTACGGATCGAATAGAAGACGCCTAGGTGCAGATCGATCTGATGGACAAACGAGAATCTTCTTCTACTTCGTTTGCATGTTAGTGTGCCTGCAAGAAGCTACGAAGAAAGAATGCGATCACCGATCTGACGCAAATTAATTGTAACCAAGTCTACACTGCACTGTACATGCGCCATTCGCGCTGCAGCGCCGGCCTTGATCAGCAAAAATTCCATGCCGGTGCTCGGCCTCTCCTATTTAACATCACCCGCATTTCTTCACAGTTACCACTGTCACTAAGCACACTGCATCAACTCATCTCTTACCTTCTTACTACACCTGCAAAATCCATGGAGATATACAAGAAGACACCGACCATTCTGCTGCTCGTCGTCGTCGCCGCGGCGTCGCGCTTCACACCGACGGCAGCGGGCTGGTCGAAGGGCACGGCCACATTCTACGGCGGCAGCGACGCCTCCGGCACAATGGGTACGTACCCACACACATTGCCACCTTCGAACCAACCACCGGTAGGTACAGTTCAGAGCTCGTCGTCAGCTATCACAAAGTGGAAAATTTTCAGGTGGCGCGTGTGGGTACGGGAATTTGTACTGGTCGGGGTACGGGACGAACACGGCGGCGCTGAGCACGGCGCTGTTCGGAGACGGGGCGGCGTGCGGCGAATGCTACCAGATCGCGTGCGACTACCAGGCGGAGCCGCGGTGGTGCCTGCAGGGGAGGACGGTGACCGTCACGGGGACGAACCTGTGCCCTCCCAACTACGCGCTCTCCAGCAACGACGGCGGCTGGTGCAACCCGCCACGCACGCACTTCGACATGGCCGAGCCTGCTTGGCTCCAGATCGGCATCTTCAAGGCCGGCATCGTGCCGGTGCTCTACCAAAGGTATTACAATAGCCATGGTCGGTTTGACTCACCGCCTTAATCAAAACAAGTAGTATTGTTAATTGTTCATCAGATATCATCACTAGCACTACCGTAACAGTAGGAAGAGCTTGATATATCGTTGGAACGGTATATCAGGTGTTCCCTCCGTCCCAGGGTTTTAGCATTTTCATTTTTTTTTGTCTAGATTCCTTAACATACATAAAAATCTATAGTTCTATACGCATATGAAACACAAATATATATATATA
>CM002481.1:2766439-2823452 GCA_000325765.3 Leersia perrieri
TATATTATATGCGTATTGATCATATTTAAAATCTAAAACAACTTACAGACAAGGTACCATATCTATGGTGTCGGCTTGATACCTAGGTATTAATCAGCCGAGCCTTGCTCCAATGGTCTTTACTATCAGGACTATACGTAAGAGAGTACCCCGTCGCGTTTCAACTGTCATTAATTGAGGCGGCAGTAGAAATCAATCAAACCCTTTGAATTAAAACAGATAGACGGTTTAAATTGATTTCTACTGGTACTGTAGACCAGTGGAGCGAAGCTCGTTCAACCATTCAGCCCTATACCATTACAAAAGCATGCATATTTTTTTTTTAGTCTTATGGAAAAGGAATTACTGTGATCGATAATATTTGATGTTTTGTGCATTTAGGGTGCCGTGCGTGAAGCAGGGAGGGGTGAGGTTCACAATGGGAGGGTTCAACTACTTCGAGCTGGTGCTGATCACGAACGTGGCAGGGAGTGGATCGATCCAGTCGGTGTGGGTGAAGGGGACGAACACCAACAGGATGCCAATGAACAGGAATTGGGGAGCAAACTGGCAGTCTCTCGCCGGGCTCGTAGGCCAGACGGTCACATTCGGCGTCACCTCCACCGGCGGCCAGACCGTCGTGTTCCAGAACATCGTGCCGTCGTGGTGGAAGTTTGGACAGTCATTCACCTCCAACCTCCAGTTCTCATACTGACAGAGTGATAAATATGCCGTTGATTGAGCCAAGGGAGATAATAATTAAGTCTGTTGATTGAGGTTTGAGGAGGCGAACATAGTGATTGTCGAATAACCATGGGCAGGGAGCACCTGGATAGACTGGACAATGAACTAGTCTCTGTGTGTTGTGTATAGTATATAGTACACAGGTCCATTGTATTATTGCTCGGGGTTGGTGATCGATCTATCATTCGTTCTGTACGTAGATATGCTAAGAATACATTGTTGATGTACATTGCATTGCCACCGGGAAAATGAAATTATTTGCGACTTCTCATCATTTTTATGCAGTTGTGCTTGTTCTAACCGATCAATTTCTACCGTGCCAAAGGTCCCATTTGGCCTGATAAACTGAAACGATTGCATGACAAATCTTGCGAAATTCTGATGTTACAAGAAAGACGATCATGCATGCATGCACCATATATCTTGGCAACAAATGGTGTTTAGCACTCACTGTTTTCTTTTGCACTGACACTGTCTGTAATCTAAATTTGGTGTGTGCCTTTCTAACCATTTTTCTGACGGATCTTGAAATTAACACCGGTAACCCAGTTGTCACGAAGAACTTTTTTTTTTGTTTGTTTGACGAAAACTACCACTAAGAACTGGCAGTGAATTTGGATATGAATGATGAATGGTATGAACATGGACAAGACTTGCCAACACAAAGTACGCAACTAGTTATTGCAGAGCATCGTAGCATATGATGCGTCTTAATTGAAAACATTTTCCGTACGCGCTGATGGAATGGCTTAATTGAAATTTGAAAGGGAGGGAAAATAGAAGTCAGTATACTAGCTAGCGCACAACTTGACAGCATTTTTTGTGCTTAAAAATGTGATCAATTTCAACGCCGTACTGGTGGCTAAACAATCTGCTGACTCTTTTAGTCAGATTTCCAAATGATTAAGACTCTGCGTACGCGCTGAGTTAATAAGCTGATCAGTTGTTTATCCACCTCCTAGCCATCTTCCATGTGCTGACAGTGCTGGCCCCTCATGGCCTCATGTGGCTCAGAGTTTCTTCTCTGCCAAGAATTTGCAAATTCCACATAGATGCTGATAAGACATGCACAGTTCATTCCAAATTATATTTTTCTCCATATATTATCAAACTAATATCTGAGTAGATCCATTTTATGCCGGCAAGTACGGATTACTGAACATGCAGGGTACATGCATGAAAATGTATAATTTTTCCAGGTCATTCTTATCAGGAGAAAATGCTACGCCGTGCTGATGATGCCTGATGCTGCACAGCTTGCAGCGTATCAGTTACCGGATTGAACGCGCATTCCATTCTCACTTACCTCCAGGTTTCAGCATGCATCCGTTTTTCTTGCATGCATGTGAGCCTAGCTTGCACTGCTCACTGAGATATCGCCGGCATGTTCTCTGTAATTCCCTGCTCTGTTCTGACCATAATTCTCATTACCTGCTCTTATATAAGAACCTCCACGTTCATTCCAAAACCATCAGAATTCAGAACATCTTTACTTGTTCACCTCCAACTTACTGTAACCTCTTGAGTTGTGTACTTGTGTTCTCCTCTGCAACTGCCAGTCTCGACGGAAATGGACACGATCTTGCTCGTCACGTCGTTGGTGATCACCATCCTAGCAGCAACCTGCTTCTTGCCGGCGTATGCTGAGTGGAGCAAAGGGACGGCGACGTTCTACGGCGGCGCCGACGCCTCCGGCACGATGGGTACGTAACAAAACCCATCGTTTCGTTGTTATCTTCTGTAGCCAAAATTTAATTTTTTAACCTGTATTTTGAAGTTGAATTTAAGGTTTTTTCATTGTAATCTTTTCTTCAGTATTGGATTTCAAATCATAAATAACACATATATAAAAGTTTTATCTGTAAATAACCTTTTATTGTTTCGCCTTACGTCAACCGTTTATTGGGAAAATCTAAATGATCCTGCCGAGAATCTGTCATCGCATTGCCGATATTTCTCACGGAGGCTTATACTAGATCACTATCTGTGTTTTGTGTGTGTGTGTGCGCGCGCAGGTGGGGCGTGTGGGTACGGGAACTTGTACTCGACGGGGTACGGGACAAACACGGCGGCGCTGAGCTCGGTGCTATTCAACGACGGGTGGTCGTGCGGGCAGTGCTACCTCATCATGTGCGACGCCGCCGCTACGCCGCAGTGGTGCAGGGCGGGCGCCGCGGTCACCATCACGGCCACCAACCTGTGCCCGCCCAATTGGGCTCTCCCCAATAACAACGGCGGCTGGTGCAATCCACCTCGTGCTCACTTTGACATGGCCCAACCCGCTTGGCTTCAGATCGGCATCTACAAGGCCGGCATCATTCCCATCCTATACCAGCAGTAAGTTACAGTGTTACACTCCTACTTACTATGAGTCATATATTATAAGTTGTTTTGATTTTGGTTAAAGTTAAATTATTTTAACTTTAACTAAATTTGTAGATAGATATAGAAACATTTACATCATCATATTAACTTCATTAATCTAAATATACCTTTATTGTATATTTATCTTTTGTGGAAAAAATTACTACTTTTCTCTATGTACTCGTCAAACTTGAAACATATTGAGTTTGAATTAGGTCAAAATAATTTAAAACCAGAAATAGATCAATTACTATCCAATCAGTAAGTAATTAACCATCGCAACATGTTAACTGTTAAGTTGGACACGGTTAACTTACTAATTGATGTGACGGTGTGCATTTGATTTTTGTGTGTAGGGTGAAGTGCTGGAGGCAGGGAGGGATCAGGTTCACGATGGGAGGGTTCAACTTCTTCGAGCTGGTGCTGGTCTCGAACGTGGCAGGGAGCGGGTCGGTGAGGTCGGTGTCGGTGAAAGGGGGAAACACGGGGTGGATCACGCTGAACCGTAACTGGGGCGCGAACTGGCAGTGCAATTCGGGCCTCGTCAACCAGCAGCTCTCCTTCGCCGTCACCTCCACCGGCGGCCAGACGCTGTACATCTACAACGTCGTGCCCAGCTGGTGGGTATTCGGCATGACATTCACCAGCAACCAGCAATTCAGCTATTAGGGGACAGATTTGATTCGCATGTTCTATGATCTGAAGTAATTTTTTTGTATTAATTTGTACATGTATGTACATCTTGAATTCGTCAAATATATTAATTATTTGAACCCAGCTGTGTGTGTTGACTCTTGATTTATTAGCAACAGCTAACATGATTGAGAGAAAGTGAGAGCGTCAGAGAGACGATGAACAGCTAAATATAAATTTGAGGATAAACATCCGCGGGGCCAGCGAAGATCTCCGGGTAAATTTATGTAGGAACGTAAACATATTAGAAGTTATACTTTTGCTGTATTACGGCTAAATTTAAGCTTCGCTCCGATGATCCCTACAGGCAGTATAAAACAATATGGACCTAATAGATCTATAAACTTTTTTTATAGAAATTTAGAGGGTTCGATCATCTAAGAAAAAAAAGTAAAAATATAATTTTGTATCTCCATCCGAGTGACGCCCCCACTAGAATCGTGGTCAATACGTCTCCACCGTCGAAACCAACGCTGAATTGAGGCCGAATGATCCACCATTCATTTCGATGGAATGAAGTCAATCGGATCCGGTATCTTTTATTGTTTCATAAAGAAGATCGAAAACCGCTATTCATTTATTAGTAAATAACTAATATATCATTTTAAATGATCGATTTATATAATTTCTATTAACAGTATAATACTTATTACTGTAGTTACTCTACTAGAGGAGAGAACCTCTGTTACGTTCACACTTCACAGTGCTATCAGTCACTTGGTCAGTATAATTAGCAATACACCACGAAATCCTGATTCCCGAAACCTTTCAAGTTCCAACTCGAGAGATTAAGGGTCTGTTCAGATTGTTGCTATTCTCAATCATTCTAAAATTTGATATTGCTAAATTTTTTACAAATTACTAAATATTGCTAAATCTAAAACCTTCTCCTCATAAAATCTTTACCAAAAATTTGGCAAGTGATGAACTGAACACTGCAACCACCTTTTTATTATATTTTGGTATTACCAAAATTTATAAAGATATTTTTGGCAACAACCCGAACATGTCCTAACACAAGAGGGCGGCCCATCTCCGCGCGAGGTGGGTTCGACGGTGCAGTCTGTGGGCGCTCCGCATCCACAGGCCTAAGGCGGCGGGACCAGCAAATTGTCGTGTGCATACTGGGCCATTGATATTCCAGATTTCGAGTTCAGAGCTTGCAATGATGAGCTTACATTAGAGCAAGGTTAATAGTTGGTTCCGTTAAAAAAAAGTTAATAGTTGGTTATCAGCTCCAAAAACATACACGTACGCAGTAGAGCTAGTAAATTGGAGTAGTATGGTATAATAGGTAGCTATTCATGCATTCAATCTTGATTTGTTTAATCTTTCTTTTTTCCTGTATGTGTTGTACTTTACTCCTCAAATATTTCCTGTCCACTCGTACTTGTCAGAGGCCAATGAGAGAAGTGCTCTCTGCATCGGAGCATATGTGGAGCTGGCGCTTATTTAGTCGCCGGCTTATACTCCCTCTCTACTCATTTACGTACCAACTCATCAACTTTTCCAACATGTGTGCAGTGCAGCTAGCTAAATTTATCTATTGTACCGGCTCTTATGTTAGCCCAAATAGCATACATACATCCCTTTTGTTGGCCCAAATTGTTTGTGGGGAATTATTGGGCCAAATTAAAATTGTTTGTCGACTGTCCGGTTCCAGGCCTTTGACTCGTATCCCCGTACGGACAAACTACATGTTCTAGCTTCAGGGAGAACGCTGAACTAGCCTCCACTTGCTAATTGCTGAGCTGCTCTGTGAATAACTCACATTATACATACGGATATAAGTTATTGTCGATAATGCAAACGTATCGTACGTTGTGGACATAATTAAACTATTATTTTGGATGGAAGAACAAAGGAAGCAATAGAGCAAGACCAACGAATGGATAAGTAAGGAACATAAAATGGACATTTTTCAAGTTGAAATGCTTTGCGCATGGTCCAATTTATGTGCGATACTCAACCAAGAAATCTCTTCGGCTTTCCTTCAACAACCTGTATAACGCTCATCCAAGAAACTTCTGCTATGCTTAGGGCTGTTCTCCAGATCCTATCCGCTCATCCAGTCAGTTTCAAACTGCTGAATCCTTTTTTTTATCGAGACAAAGTTTTTGCCCTCCATTCAAAAAATAAAAACCCTGCTGAATCCAGCTGCTGCACTATTAATAAATCTTTTCTCAGAGACGTACTCTCTAAGCTACTCTGTCTAAACATAACTGATGAAGTAATGCAAAAGTAGATAACGCCTGAATTTAACAATGCATTTTGTTCCAGGAGTATATGTGCTCAACATCCATATGAAACGGAGCTTAATACAGGGGGAATTGCTGTTACGCGCATCTATCTGAAAATATTTGTACTATAATCGTCTGCTGTTACGCGCATCTATCTGAAAATATTTGTACTATAATCGTCTGAAAGAACATAAACGGTTAGTTTGCCGTTGCATACATGATTGCCGTTAGAGTAGCTGCTTCAGTTGATACCTGATAATAAAAGACGTACATGGTTGTCTTATTTATAAATTGATTATTATGTATTGACCGCGCAAAATACTACATTACCCAACTCTATGATTACAATGGCGGATGCAGATGCGGATAGAATGCCCAGAATGAACAAAACGGTTAGTTTTGTGTTCAAAGAAGCAAGGTATATGATTATTGTTAGTATTGATCGACCAACCAGTATTAATCTGATGCTGATTAATTACTAGTTGCACTAGAACTCATGAGAACAAGAAATCCATAAAGAAATATATAGTATTTTATTATTTTGGTCATACGGATGTTGTTGGTTGACCTCAAGCACTGAATAAAATAATGCAAATTATTTGACTATTTCAATGGCTAGCTCGCCAGTGGTTGGAGAAGAGAGAGAAAAAAGTTGCGGCTGCAAAGTGCTCAAGGGAGTTGAGCCTGTATTTAGACAGTACTGAAAGGACAATTTATTAAGAAGCAAAATACTCATACTCCCTATCCATTATTCCAACTATTATCGCTTGTCCAGTTAAGAAGTTTGAAAAATCAAAGTACTATATTTAATAATTTCATGGAACGAATATAGATATCTACGCAATAAATTGAGCAGATGGATTTAATCAAAGGCCGCACACTATTCCATTATCTTAAAAAAAATTAAGCAGATGGATCGTAATGTAAATTCTCCTATTGATAGAATTGCTATATTGCCGTGTATTATGTAGGTTAGCAAAGGATACAATTTTGTTATCCAAGTAGGATAAAATTGATATGACCAATATTTGGTCACGGCCGTACCTAATAAATTGGGGTCCTGTTACAAAACACAAAAGATGCTAATGGTGGTGATCATCTGTGTAAGATGGCCAGAATAATTACGTCCTAATGCAATGACTTAAATATAATCTTTAGTTTCTACAATGCACATGCGGACATTCACGCCAAACTATAATTCTTTAAGAATATTGTCATGAATGCCATCGAACAATTACCAGAAAAAAAGTAACCCGTTCTAGCTTAATCCATACAACAAATTAAGAAGAGGGAACTTTTAAGAATGTAATCAGAGGTCTGAAAACATGGCAGAACGCATGGCTTGAGTGGAAGCATGCCCTCTTTTTACGGGTCACCGGGAGACGAAATATCCACATAAATATATTACGCCAAGAGACATTATATAGGGTAGGCATCGCCTCGTAAGGGAGAAGTCTAATAAGAGAGAATACACGAGGAACACAAAGAGAAGCTTTGACAATTGCCTCTATAAATGCCTGAGCAAAAAGGCAATAAAAATTATGCTAGGACACTAACACGAACCATCCAAATCACGAGCATACCTAAAACACCAGGAATCGAAGATTGTTGAAGACCTTCTACCATGCATGCTAGCTTGGGTTCATCGGCGATCGAAGAACTATGGACGTCGAAATCCACTTACATCAAGCCATCAAGAGACCTACTTCACAATGTTGTTGTTTGGATCAGTGCTCGCCGACTTCCTATTGAGAAAGAAAGCCAAGGATGGACACTGAAGGTTACGACCAAAGACGGCCATATCAAGTCGGCTTCAAACATGCTTATATCAATTTGCTCAACATCTTTTGATACCCTTCGAGAAAACATGACTTTATGGTCACACTTTGCACCTACCCATCTATTGGCTTGGATTCAACACAACTACAAGAGTTTTACTATCACCTTGCATGCAATTTAATTAGGTATAGTAATTTTGAAAAATGACTAAGTAGAATATGTCGTCATAAATCTGTACACGAACATGTAGGCTAAATTTAGTCTACACCCGGAGAGAGGAAAATAGGACAAAAAAATCCGACAGAGAATAGCTCCAGCATTTAGTTTTCCAAGTATAACTTAGACGCGTATGTTTGTGAGCTGTTTATACCAACATAATTCATTTAGCTCGTGTATATACATACGGCTGCATACGAACTTAATTAGGTGTGAACATTGGCTTGCACCCATCATCCATGCTTGCATGGTCAGAGCATTTCTGTTCTTTCCGCGTGCAACGAACTCTGTCAGTTTTAAGTTTTTAACTATTCGTCTGGAAGAACGCTAACACACGACTTATCATTCCTGATTGATAAAACAGCAGAGCTTAGACCACAATACCAATCATCACCACGCATAAGTCCATCCCTGGACGTTGTAGAGCCATGTGCATATATGCGATCGTTGGAAACAGTGATCTCTCATGCTTCAATAATGCATTCGACAATCATTCCCTAGCTTAATTTCCATGCAATCCATGCCTCTGTGCAGAAATCCCAGGTCACACTACTATATAAGCACCACCATTGCTGCAGACATTCTCATCACAACAGCATCTAGCTAGCTGCACAGGGTCAACTGATCAAACTCTAGCAATCTAAGAGAGGATCATGAGGAACATTTTCCTGCAGCTGCTGCTCGCCATTCTTGCACTCTGCTTTTCACCGGCGAGGTCAGACTGGCTCTCGGGCACCGCAACCTTCTACGGCGGCGCCGACGGTTCCGGCACGATGGGTATATACGCGTCATCAAAACTCCAACCTTAGCTATAGCAGCATGTACATTGTGCAAGATACAATCTGATGGAATGATGTTAATTTGCATACGTGTGCAGGTGGCGCGTGTGGGTACGGGAACCTGTACGACCAGGGGTACGGGATCAACAACGCGGCGTTGAGCACGGCGCTGTTCAACGATGGCGCGTCGTGCGGGCAGTGCTACCTCATCATGTGCGACAACTCCAAGGCGCCTGGCTGGTGCAAGGTCGGCACGGCGATCACCGTGTCCGCCACCAACCTGTGCCCGCCCAATTGGGATCTTCCCAGCAACAACGGCGGCTGGTGCAACCCGCCTCGCCCTCACTTCGACATGTCCCAGCCTGCCTGGGAGAACATCGGCGTCTACCGCGCCGGCATCATCCCCATCCTCTACCAACAGTAAGCATGTTAACCGATGTATCTTACTGACGAACGGTCAAACTTATCTTAAAAAACCAACAACGTCAAATATTTTAGAATAAGGAGTATATCAAGTAAACACATTAACTGACCTAATATTTTTTATGTATTTGACACATTAACATTTTTAATTGTAATGTTTGGCCATTCGTCTCATTAAAAATATTATCAGGAATATAAAAAGAATTAGTCATGCTTAATGTACTTTTGATAATAAAATAATACAACAAAACAAAAAATACTTGCATAATTTTTTTATAAGACGAATGATAAAACATTATAAATAAAAATGTCATGACTCTTATATCATGGAATAGAGTGAGTACAGGATAACTCAGTAATTGTATAGTGCACGATGAAATCAATACTCTGGTTAACATGTTGTTTGAATTGGACTGCTAATTTGCAGGGTGAAGTGCTGGAGGTACGGGGGAGTGAGGTTCACAATCAACGGGTTCAACTACTTCGAGCTGGTGCTGGTGACGAACATGGCCGGGAGCGGGTCAATTGCGTCCATGTCAGTGAAAGGGTCCAACACAGGGTGGATTCAGATGACGAGAAACTGGGGCGCAAACTGGCAATGCCTCGCCGGACTAGCCGGTCAGGCTCTCAGCTTCAGTGTCACCTCCACCGGCAACCAGACCATCGTCTTCGACAATGCCGTGCCGGAAGGATGGACGTACGGCCAAACCTTCAGCACCTACCATCAATTCGACTACTGATTAAGCTAATCTGGGTTCAGGTTCAGACGTCAAGAACACCAAGATAAATCGTTCATACTATCTTGTGAGAAAAATTTGAATGTCTGATCGACTGAAAATGAGTAATTTCAATTCTTTTCGTTTGTAAGCTCGACCGCTCCCCGGTCGATGGAGTATTGTTTGAGATCATTCATTTGATTTATTGTTCAGTTGCGCTAAATGATAGATCGATGTAACTAAATTAAAATGTAATCGAGGGGGAGTTCATTTCTTGATGTGTGAAATTGTCACTGAAGACCACATATTCACATACCATCAGTTTTTGCATATGTACACATCATGAAACGTGTATCACATGTTGGTGACAACTGACAAGTCAAGTTCCTCGATGGAACAGAGTGGCAATTAAAGGCTAGAGAGACGAACAAGAAAACGACCTCTGCAATAAGCAATAGTATCGGCATAAAACCTATCAAATAATTCGGGATCCGTACACTAAATTGACAGGGGAGACAGCGCTTATCGAGCGGATTATTACTCCATGAAAGAAGCCTTTCGCACGGAGAAAATCTCAGATGGCGAAAAGATTCATCAGACTGGGCGGCGTCAGCTGGTGGCTGGTGATGCATGGCAGCAGCGACGGTACTGGATGGCAACAAGAAAAACTACTTGTGGCCGCATGCAAATCCAGCAACGAGATTTGCACGCACTCATCGATCGTGTGATACGTGGCTAGCTTGGCGATCAATCCAAAGGAGTAGGAGACTAGCTAGTTAAGGGGCGAACCTTATCCAACAAACACATGCTAAGGACAAGACACGAGAGAAGATGAAGGCAAAAAATTCTCCTGTAACATTTGTGTGCTTTTGCGAAGCTAATGTCTTGCATTGTCTATCGTTTCAGTGAGCCATTTTCTTATCCAAAAAAAAAACATGTTTCAAAAGATCAACCTTTTGTCATCTTTAGCGGTCACTTAATTTTATTTGACAAACAAATCTGCCGTGCTGATTATACGGGCATAACACGCATCTAATACGCAAGAAGAAGCATATCGAAATCTTTGATAGCATCTTTATATACCATCAGTTGAAAAGACACACAAGAATATATTCAGATTCACTAGACTAAACAGTTATCTTGATTTCAAAAACAACGAGCTATACGAGATAGTGAGGGATGAGGTGGTCGGAAATCGGAATCGAGTAGGGCGGAAAGGGATGAGATCGCCGGAATCGAGTAGACGCCGGAAAAGAAAAAGAAAAGATCAAAAGATGGGGGCGGTTGCCGGTGCGTCCCAGCCACCTCCGAGACCACACCCCAACCCCCGTGGATTTGCCACCGCAGTTTACTTTTCCCCGACGTGGATCCTCCGCGTCATCCAAACCGTCGATTCGGCATCGGACGGTAGATGTAGCTACATGAAAGCGCCCCACACGACACCAACCGGTCCCGCAGCCATGTGGGTCCCACCTGCCAGCTCCCCCGAGCCGGGTGGGGTCCCACGTGCCAGCTCCTAGGGCGGCGTGGGATCGTGGCCGTCGGTGTGGATCGGACGGCGGAGGGAGGTGGGAACGGGTGGTCGCGGGCGGACTTGTCGTCTCCTCGTCTTTTGTGCCCCACCGAGAAAGGGAAGCGACGCCTGGAAGGGATCCCCCTCCTCCTCCTCTGCGTCGTCCGTTCATCCATCCGTCCGCCCCGTTGGAACGGAACGGAAGGGGAAGAGGGCATCCTCCGCCGCCACCGCCGCCGCCGCGCGCCGCCGTTTATCCCCGTCCCCGATCCGATCGTCGCCGGCCGGATTCCCCCGCGCGGCAATATTTGGAACCCCTCGCCGCCGCCGATCGCCGCTTCATGCCGTGCTGAGCGAGCCCCGTACCGATCCCCACCGCCGCCGATTCCGCCGCTGCAGTTTGTGATTTATCCGGTGTGTGGGTGATGGCTTCCAACGGCGAGAAGCACGCGGTGGCGGCCCCGGCGGCGACCGAGAGCCCACCCGCCGCCGGGAAGAAGGCGGCGGCCGCTGCTGCTGCCGCGGCATGGAAGCGGCCGGGGAACGGGGCGGCGGTGCCGGTGGTGGTGGCGCCTGGGAGCCCCATCATGGATGCTGATTCCTGGCCGGCGTTGCCCGGGTTGGCGTCTCCGCCGCCGCCGCCGCCGCCCAAGGCATCACCTAAGGCTGCTCCTCCACCATCCGCTGTGAGTGTTTGATCCAGTTGGTGATAGTAGGTTAGGGGATTGAAATTTATTGGTGTCTGATGGGATTGGGATTTTTTCGATTGGGGATTTTTTTTGCAGGAGGTGGTGATCCCACCGGTATCTCTAGGAAATTCCGGTGCTCCGGATGCTAATCCTGATCATGAAGCAGCACCGATGCGGAATCCACCGGCGCGGCGTGCCCTGGTGATGCCTGTAGGGGATGGGCTGGACAAGCGTGCAACTGGCTCAGAGCTATCCCCAGTCTACAGCCCTAATGCCAGGAGCAGTGGAGGCGTTGATCACCACCAGAATGGTCGTTTTGGTTCCCATCCTCATGGCAGAGGTGGTGGATATGGTGGGGGAAACAGGAGGGGGAACGGTGGAGGTGGTGGTCGCCGTGGACATGAACACCATGGTGGTTTTGATGGCCAACGACGCGGCAATGGCCGCAGGGACGGACATGGCCCTGGCCACCTGCAGCGCGGTCACCAGCCATCCTACATAAGGGCTCCTCTGGCTGTTGTGACAGCAGCGCCGCCGCCTCCCCCACCACCATTTGTTAATCCCGCGACTCCACAAACACCACCTTATGGAGCTCCCATAGGCTTCCCTGGTATGGCATGCATGTGGTTTATGAGATCACAGAGTCATTCTATTGTTATGTCACCCTAATTTGCTTTACTTCAAGTAGCAGAGATAGCACCTCATGTCTATTATTTTGCACCTTCCTTGGATGGTGTTCAAGCACTGCCTTTTGTGCCTCACCCAGCAAGCCCTCCAGCTATGCTGATTTCTCAATTTGAACCTCAGCGAGCAGAGCTGCTGCGGCAGATAGAGTACTACTTTAGGTAAACTTTTGTTTTTGCCAACGTTTAGGTGAAATAATCTGTTCCATATCATTGCTGTGGTGAATTTATTGAGCAATTCATTCAATTTTTGCAGTGATGACAATTTGTGCAAGGACCCATATTTGAGGCAACATATGGATGACCAGGGTTGGGTTCCATTATCCCTGATTGCAGGATTTAATCAGGTGAATGCACATGTTCTACATGGTGTTTTAACTAAAAGGAATTGCCTATTAACCTTTACTTTTTCTTAACAAATTAACCTTTACTTTGTTGCTTCTATCAGCAGTTCAATAATAAATCTACCAACTGTCTATAAGGTTCTGCTCACTTTTGGAGTTACTTGCTCACTGTCTGTATTGAATGGAAAACACACAAAACTTTTTTCTTATTAGTTATTACTACCTCCGTCCCAAAATACAAGTATTTCTAGCTAGTTGCTAGGTTCAGAGCATCTTAAATCAACGTAGACAAAAGGTTGTCTAAATTCATTGGAGATGCTATGAATATGGACACCCAAAGACATAGCTAGGAATAGATGGAGGGAGTAGATATCATCTTCCCTGATTGCCTCGATGTGTGAGAAGCTGCAATGCTGCATGCACATTTAGATATTACTAAAGTTTCTGATAATTTATATCCCGTGTAAGTTACTACAGAGATGACAACAAACATGCAAGTGTTTCTCTCTTTTTTTAAGCTGAAAATACACTCAGTCATGCATTGTTAGTTGTGTCAACAAATATAATGGAAGAAACCTCAATTTGTATATTGTTATATGTATACACATAAGTTTATATGGATTTTCTAAATTCTATCCTTCATTGTTAGTTAATTTGGTGAGTACCATTGCATGGTAATAGTCTTTTCCATTCCCCTCAGGTTGCTCCATCCAAATGCCGAGACTATTTTTTGGGTTATTTCTAAAGCTTCCAACTAAACATTTTCTAACTTTAGAAAGAAATTTGCCATCTGCTTCCGAATCTTGGTGATTAAGCGGCTAGGTCCCAATAGAGTAAAAAGGTCGGGAGACTGGGATCATTTCCCATGATTTATTACAAATGCTAAAGTTTTTCTAAAAGAACAACCAGGAGTTATTGTTGCATTCAACTTTTTGCTAGTTTGGCTTGCTATCTGAATGGAAAAACAACATTATAAGAGAGACAACAACATTAGAGTCTGACTAAAGAGCGAAAAGGTTCTTACAAGCGCTAACATTTGAGTAGCAAAACAATTACACAACATGAATGTTTTGTGATGCAGTTGGTTAGAGTAATGAAATAGAATGTTGAACATTTGATGATGCTCTTACTTGTTTATTTTGCACCGACATGGGACATGCCACGATATCGTATTAAGACACCAATATTTCACATGACTATGTGTGGATCATAAACAAAGGGGAGAAAACCTATTCTATACCATATTCACATCATGCATGCCCTGCCAACAAAAAAATCAATATTATTGGGGCAACTTTACCCAAGAATCAAAATAGATATTTCGCTTCTTTTGCTACTGTGACAGATTCTCACCTATATCGTTTCATGTAGGTCAAAAAGCTGACTAATAACGTACAGTTCATCTTGGATACAGTCCTGCAATCTACTGTGGTTGAAGTACAGGTGATCTTGAATTGTCATAATTTATCATTGAAGTAATTTCACATTTGAGTTTCAGATAGACTTATCTACCATATATAAATACTATAGTTTATAAATATGCAAGTGATATTCATGTTCAATGTGCAGATTATACTGCTTGTTTAGTGAATAGTTTTCAAATATTTAAACTTCATCTGGCTCTTACCATTACCAATTCTCTCTTATTCAGATGTTTCAGATTCAGAAAGAATAAACATGACATTCATATGGACTGTTCCTAAATGACATGACATACCAATGATTTATCCTGCATAGAAGGAATATTCTGGGGACTCTCTTTTTATTTTATTTTTTGGTTTCTGATCTTCAAAATGGCATTATATGGCTTCAGTTCGTAATGGTGCTATACATTGTTGATGATCTTAAAAAAAAAACTAGCATTATTTAGATTCAGTATTTTACTTCTAAATGCTTGTCCTCCCTGTATTACAACCAACTGGCTAGCTCCTTATTCTATATCTGCATGACTTCATGGCATATTAGTTCGTGTGTTTACCTAGGGAACTCTTGGTCTATATCTGCATGATGTCTTAGCTTCTAGCCTTCTATACCCAACTTTGGCTATGGCCAACTATGTAGGAATATTGAAGTAGACTGGAGTGCATGTCCAACTTAAGTCTAGGTGCATCTTTGTAGAATCTTAGTCCAATCTTCAATCTTGTATGTACATTGGATCGGAATCCACATGTTGACATGCGTGCCTGATGAACATGTTCATGGCACAAAGGAATCCACCATTAATAAATATTATTAGCGTCCTAGAGGATATCAAAGGCCAGGAAGCAAAGCCTTTTTTGTTTCTTTCTCTTATTTTTTAAAGGAGTTCAATAATGAACTGATTGCTGGTTCTTTCTAGTAAGTTTTACCTGTAAGTTCCTTTGGTTAAACTTAACAGTATATCACTTGCATGTACACTACACTCTTAGTTGATTAGTCACTAGGTTAAATTGAATGCCTCTAAACATAATACTAGAAAGAATAACAAGGAGAATCTTATCCATTGATATCAAACAAAGTGGCGATAGGTGTATATAACAAAGCTTTTTCTATATGTTGGAATAATGCTAGCTTGACAACACCAGATAATTATCAATCCACTTTAAAGATTTTTTATTAAAAAAATTGTATCCATCATTTCATCCATCTTCTCTGACCAGAAAGCACTTGCATAAACTTCTACAACAGTAGCTTATTTTTTCACCAATCTTCTGAAATAATGTCTTAAGGGAGATTTGGTTAGCCGGTGCACACACCAATTGACTCCCTACATGCCAGCAATATGATGTACCTGTGCTTCCTATCATAGTTTCTTAGCTTGAAATGTGAAATGACATAAAAATGGTTTCATATGTAAATTGACATGAAAATGACTTTCATTTTTTTTTCGTTCCATATCACATTTACTCCACACATCTCAGTTGACGCTGTCTTTATGACTTACTTTACAGGGTGACAAAATGCGGAAGCGTGAAAGATGGGAGATGTGGTTGTTTCCAAAGCAAGGTTATTCTCCTAGATATTCTTCTGGCTCACTGCCCCCCGTGACATCCAACATTGATCCGCTGGCGTCTCAGTTTCAATCTGTTGGACTTGAGGGGGCAGGCTACCATGCTGGTATGCAAGGAATGCCTGGCGATGCTCTCCTTACTAGGTCAGCAACTTCAGTTAGTCTAGGTTATCAGGCACCCCCCATGGGAGGGTTATACAGCAATGGGAGTGAACCACTTTTTGGGCAGAAGTCTGCAAGAAGTTTACTCCGGAGCGATACCTTTTGAGATTTTTTACACAAGAAAGATTACAACGGCATGCCGAATTTTCTCTGGTTACGGCACGCGTACCTCATCTACTGTGGGGTGAGGAGTGAGGACTGAAGACCCAGTTGGTTTTGAAGAAACAACAACAAAAAAAAGGGAAATAAAACATACAAAAAAAAGAGATATAGTTAAACCAAAAAAAAAGAAAAAAAATAGAAAATGGAGGAAAAAAATATATTAGGTAGTATTTTGTGCAGAACTTTGTATTTTGTGGTTGTGTTCTTGCAGTGATGTGACATTTCCTGTTAAGTACTCGTTTGGTCGTTGGTCTTTTCTGTAGACTGAGTCGTCATGGATGTTGTCAGTCATAAGCTATTAAAGACTAGACGAAATTATTTTAAAGAACTGATGACATTATTATCAGTTGTTCATCTGCTGCTTGCTGGCTCTGTTGACAGTGCGTTCTGGTTCTGTTTTCAAAATCGTTTTCATGTTATTTGTGCTGATTTGGTCGAACATGGACATGGATCTGCCACTATGACACAATTGCTTTCCGCTCTTGTTTCTGCATATGTTCTGGTTTTCTGGTAGAGACCATTGCGGAGTTTCCTTTATCTGGCTCCTAGTATTTACTACTTGGTAAGATATCTTAATTCATCTCCATGGCTATGCACTTTTGTTCTTATGATGAAGCTGCGGGGCAGTCCATTTTATGGTCCGCATTTGGACATATCTGTGACCGATATGTCTAGTAATGTCTTAAGATGACAGTTAAGAGAGGTAACTTCTTCTATCAATCCTTTTAGCAATATGAGATAATTAGGGGCCATTTTGGTTTGAAGCCAAAATGTGCCCTACTACTTTGAACAATGTTTGGTTTGCTACCCAAAAATATGCCAACAAGATGTAGAGCTTGTCCAAACTATTGCCAGTACCAAAATTTGCCAAATCTATAGTTTGCCCATGTTACCTCTTCAATGAAACAAAGTTAGCCTTCTAGTCTTACTGAGCCCGTTGCTCCGATCCAACACTGGAAACTACTGATGCTAGTAGCAGCATTATTGAGCCAAACAAATGTAACAAACATTGCTCGCCGCGTTCATATTCAACACGTTTAGTTCAAAATTTTAGGCAAAATTTTTACAGCCACGGTGCACACATAGAACAACTATGTACAACAAAAGCATATAGACAGGACAGACTGCACACACACACACACACTGGAGACAACGAAACCAGCACACTCTAGTCTCTAACAGCAAGCTGAAGCCATGCCCAAAAAAAAAAAAAAAAGACAGCAAGCTCAAACGTACGGCTACATGACTGACTACATGAGGGAGCAGGAGTTGGGGTTCTCGTCGCTGAACGCGGACGCGAGCTTCTCCTCCTCCTCGCTAGCACGCGCGAGCGGCGCGGCGTCGGGGTCGGCGAGCGCGTTGCGGACGTAGCCCGGCGGCGCCTTCTTGTCGTAGGCGCCCGGCGCGTACGGGTGCGGCACCACGTCGTAGGGAACATACGGCCACGGCTCCGGCTTCTTGCCGGCCCTCCGACGCAGCCGGTCCAGCACCTCCTCCTGCTCCACGTAACCCGTCACCGTCACCTTGTTCTGCTTCGCGTCCACCTCCACGCTGTCTACTCCCTTCATGTCCTCCAGTGCTTTCCGGACTTTCCTCTCGCATCCTTCGCAGTCCATCCGAACCTTCACTTCCACCTTCTGAACATTTTTTTAATTTTTGTCAGATACACACGAACTATATTTAGTTATTTCTTTTGCTTCATATTGTAAGGCTAAGGCGTCTGATGCATACATCGATCGAATGTGTATGCTTCATGTATTTCTCATATGGATGTCAACGAATATAGACAAGAGATGAACAATCTAAAACCTCTTGCAATGTGAAACGGGGGAGAGTATTACCTTTGTTTTATGTTTGACATTAGCTTGCTCAATTTTGAGATAGTTTAAACAGATAAAAACCGACGGAGGATAACTTTTTACCAATCTGTCTTATAACGTGCAAATTTGTGCAAAGATATATCTACACAGTTGCATTCATAGTTTAATAAAAAGCTTAAGCTACGAGGAAAGATGAACAATTCGTTGTATACTCCAATAGTGATGTAGTGGAAAGAGTGGTTGAACCTGGAACTGCCTGAGCTTCTTCTTGGGGAGGATTTTGGCCGGCAGTTCGCGCAGCTCGGCGATGATGTGGTCCACGCCCATTTTGATCTCCGATTGTTGTTGGTATCAGCACCTGGACCAATGAACTAGCGAGGATTTTGGTTCTCACTGCTTTTCACACGGTGAGGAGGGTTTTAGGCATTGCCTTTCCCAGGTACTTATACTGAGGGTGCGTTTAGTTGGGAAAAACAACACATCAGTCCAGATGTCAGGAGATATTTTCGGATGCGAATGAAAAAATTAATTTTATGGCTAGCGAATTTTTTAGCATAATTAAGCCATCATTAACACATATAGGTTACTATAACACTTATGTCTAATCATGATCTAATTAGGCTTAAAGGATTTGTCTCGTCATTTACAGCCTAACGGTGTAATTAGTTTTATTTTTTAGTCTATATTTAATACTTTGTGTATATATCAAAGATTCGAGGCAATTTTTTTTAAAAATTTTTGGAAAGGCCTGAATTGCTGATAGAGATGGCCAAGATAAACTTGAGATGCTTCTTGTGCCTTTAAACAGTAATGTTTCTTTGCAAAATGGTCAGAATGTGCTGCCGTGTACCCATCTCTTCCGTGTATAGTAACATGATGGGTGGACGAATCTGGATGGCTCTGAATGGTTCCCAACTCATTCTTCGGAAATGGAGCTCTGTCCGGCTGCCTCTGTTTGGATGTTTCCACGCGTGATAGGTTTTGTGTGAATCGCCATATCGCGAACCTTCTACACGGACGCCTTTTCCTGTTTCGGTTGGGCCGTGCACATGCAATCGTGCGATCTTCTTTTGGTAAGATTTCGGGGCTGTTTAGATCGTGTTATTTTCAATCATATTAAATTTTAAAATTACCAAAATTTTGATAAGTCACCAAATTTTAGTAATTCTGGAACTTATTAAATTGGTATTGATAATAAACTAAACACACCATTACTACCTTACAAAATTTTAACATTACAAAATTTAAAAAGGTTTTTTTAGCAGCAAAGTAAACAGGCCCGAAGCTCCAAGGAGCATTGTTAGGGAGAAAAGAACTACTGTTGTGAATCTTCCTGAATGCATTCGGGAAGTCCAACATGTTGAGATCCTTCTACTTTGAGGATGTGATAGTGATACAATATGCATTGCTGCAATTGCCCTTTTTGTGTACACGTTAACCGGAAAAGATGTCTCGAAGAAGATTTTGCATAGGGCTAGGAGCCTAGGAGACAGGATAAAATATACTTTGGCAAACATTACTTACAACATGTAATTCCCTCCTTTTTACATAACTTTTAAGTGTTTTTAATATATATAATAACGCAGCAGTAGCCTCCTCTCTCCTGCCGTCTGTCGTTAAAAGAATTATGCATTGCCGTGGCAACTTGCCGTTAGTTTGCAATTGCACTACCTAGTTTGTTGGTTGTAATTGCACTTCTGCTAGTTTGTTGGTTTGTTGCCTGCATGTCTTCCTTAAACAACAGTACTACAGCATACTAACTCCGAGTTCATTACAGGCTTCTGGTTAATCATGCTGGACTAAGGACCTCCAGGCAGACAAGCACACCAATGGAAGATATTGAACTTTGTCACAGTGATGGAAGAGAAACCCACTCCAGCACAAAACAAAATTCTTTTTCCTGGAGGAAAAAACCGGTGTAAACTCTTATGTCTAGATGTACCAGTATACAATTTGCAGCCATACAAATAAAATCCATCTGTTACCAATTTAATTGCCAACAATATTACGGAAACAATACCTATTGCCAGTATGCACAAGAATGCCATTAGTATAGGCTGAAACCAAAGACTTGCCCAACTAGAAGAGCTATTCCCATGCCTATTGCTATAAGTGAAGCAGCCCAGGTCAGTTTCTCTGTTATCCTAGGAATCTTTTCTTTCAAAGCCTCACTACAAGAACCTACAAAAGCGGTGTAACTCCCCATCGAAAATACAGTCCCCATCAAAAACATACCAAGAAATGCTGCACCAGCGATGCGCGAAGGAAGGGCCAATGCAGGCAACACCATCAGTAGAGCATCCGGTTGGAGACCATGAACAACCCCAGTGGCAAATGTTGCAAAACCAACTTTCTTCTTCCTGGGAACAGCAGGGGTTTGCAAAGGTTCACTGCCGCTCATGTTGCAGTCCACACCTTCCAGGGCGAGTGATGGTTCATGAACCTCTGAAGCTTCCCGGATGCCCATACCTCCTATGATAAGAAGGGTCAGACCTACCACTCTTGTTCCCCATGTACGGAGAATCTCAATGTGCAATCGATCCTTCAGTAATAAGAAGAGCAGGCCGAAAATAACTTGTCCTGCATCATGACCACAACCCCAAAGAGCACCGACCAGTCCGCTTTCCAGTCTTGATCTTCCAATTGACAGCGGTGCCAAAGCAACGAGATGGTCCGGCCCAGACAAGGTATGTAAGCATCCAGCTATGAAACCAGCCCAACCACTGCTTAGTATCTCTGATGTAAACAGACCACCAGTTTTGGTTACTGATTGCACTGACGCATGGGCAGGATTAGCGATGCTCGAGTGCAGGGTGCCGGTTATAAACGTCATCAATAGGAAAAGAGCAGCTGTGGAAGCCTGTGGCACAGAAAATATTGACTAAATCAGAATAATGATGAGGAAATATGGTTTTTGAAAAATCAGTTGTATGCGCACAACCAGAAATCAAGCATGATGCACTGCCTTCTGATGAAAAATCATGTAATCACGTCCACAACATCCTAGCTATATGCCTATATTTGACTACTTTAGAGAAGCTGTGAAATCCAAAATGAAAACACCTGTAAATGACTAAATGCAATCATGTCAACATCAGAAACTCACAATTGCTACTAGACATGGTCACATGGCCCTTTGTATATGCATGTTTCATACTCCATCAGAAGTTAAGTCACATTCCATTACCTAAATAAATCGGCGGCTACATTTTTGAACCAGCAAGCTATCCAGAGTACGAGAAAAACATCCAAATAGTTGCATTACCTAACTAAGTCAGCTACTGCATTTTTGAACTAGCAAGCTATCCGAAGTACCAGAAAAAACATATCAATATAGAACATCCAAATAATTCAGCCAATAAATCATGGAGAGAACATTGCTAGGGGGAACTCACGAATGTGATTGCCTATCATGACATCTTTATGCATTTGAACATTTTTACAGCCTGAGCTAAATAATACTACTATAGTAACAATGAGTTTCAGGACACAATGATGCAGATATGTGATAAACCAGTGCAAAAGTTACAGATATATTTATGACATCATCCCTCGCTACATTTACAAATGTAAGACCAACTATCAAGATAAAAAAATTAAAGACTGCTGTACCCGACGTTTATGATAGAAAAAATTGGTCAACAAGGGAACCCCCAATACGGTATAGAATTCACTACAGAAATGATGAAAACAAGATCTGCTTTTCATATTGTCTGGGGATACGGGATCCGGTTTCTTTTGGAAAGGAGAGAAAAGCTGTTTTTCAACTGTGCAAGGAGTCAGATTTAGCATAAATACTAATTACCATATGTATCCTTCAAAAACTAAAGATTGCTGGGGTATTTTGTTAAGTACCCAAAACCTTTGCTATTATCACAGGCATTTTGGAGTCTTCAAAGTTTGAAAATAAAGCTGTGAAAAATTGTTTCTCCAAAACTTATTAATTACCATACTATCACTTAGTTTTCAGTGGAATAACTACACTTCAGATGCTTAACTATAAAAAAGTTAATTTCTGTACCATGCTGTATACAGGTTTCACCATTTTCACAAAGGCCGCATATCAGTCCTTTTCATACCCTTCTAGTACAGTAGTATCTTAAATCATAATCCACGACTGTACAGAATGGACCAGATTTTTTTTGTTTTGTTTGACAAAAGAATATACCCGAAATTAAGAAGGCTTGCATGCTCCCTCTGTTATGCTACAATTAACAATTTCATGTGCATTGGCTCTAATATTGAAGCAAAAGGAAGCTCCGGCCAACACCGGCTCCTATCAATTATAGCGGTACAGCTAAGAGAAAACCAATAGTTCATTTGCTACCAGGCATACTACTATTTTCACACCTTGGCCCTTGCACAGCCGTGGCATTGTCAATGGTTTAAATTCGCATCCAAACCGAAAGAGAGCTTGCTTTGAAACCATCCTAACCAATTCAATTTCTTTTTTTTTCTTTTGAGGGAAAAACCAATTCAATTTCAAACAACAAGCTTGTCAAGCTTGATTATTTTAAAAGGCACAATTACCACAATTAAGACGGCAAGCACCAGTTGACAACCCACCTTGGCAAATTGTACAGCGCGCATCATTCTCGACCTTAACATTGCAATTCTAGATGGAAAATTTTCGAAAATTGGGGCAAGTCACCTTGGGGAGAAGACTCCACAGCAACTTCCACGGAGGTCCAACCGCCGCCGCAACCTCCCTCGGCGCAGCCGGGGCACCATCGTGCCGCAACGGCGCGGCCGCCGCGATCGGCGGCGGCTGCGGCGCCCGTAGCCTCCCCGCCCACGGCTCTACCCCACGACCGCCTCCACCGGCGAAAGCGAGGCGCCGGAAAGGGGATCCCGATCCGCCCCCAGGCAGAGGGATCCGGGGCCACGCCACTGCCTTGGAGATCAGCCGCTCCATTCGCGCGCCGCCGCCGGGACGAGGAGAGAAGAGAGAGAGAGAGAGGAGAAGAAGTGAAACTAGAAGGGTCCAAGGAGGAGAGATCGTGTGCCAATTTTCGCAATGGTTTCGGGGGGAAGGGATGGTGACTTTGGAAGCGGAAGAGAAGAGACGCCGGGTTTGGGTTGGGTTGGTTGGTTGGTTGGTGGGTTTGCCACGCGCGCAGTCGCGTAGACGCGGCACGGCACGCGACGGCACGGGCAGTACACGGGCTGCGGTGGTTGGGGAATGAGGACTCGACGAGAGAGGAGGGAGGGTGGTGGTGACTGCTGGTGGTGGTGGTGCGGCGTGCACGTCCTCTCCTCTGCGGTTTGGCGGCCTGTCACGATGGGGATATCATAGGCATTTGATTTGTTTGGAACATTACAAGCCCCTGGTCAAAATCAAAGGTCAGACTGAACGTCGAAAAGAAGTGGATAAAAATCACGTGTTTAACTATCTTTTTTCATTCTTCTTCTAAAAACGCACATTTAACTCTCTCGAATTATTTAGCAGAACAATTAACCCCTATATCTAGTTTTAGACTAATTTTACACCGGACTATAATTAAAAATAGTTCATTTTACTCTATAATGATCATATCCTATATAAATTGTACGTATTTTGCACTTGAATTTGATGGGATTGACAGATGCATTACATAACCTCTCTCTCATTATTAACCAGGACTGGTTTTAAACATTGAATTTTAAAAGTTTAAAATAACCATGATGAAAAATTGATAATATTTTAGACTGATAACATCTGCAGTATCATCTATGACTCCAAAAAAAATCACCTTAAAAAGAAATATTACTGACAGTGCTACCTGTGAGGCAAATGCCCAAGTACTATTACTGAGAAAAAAAACCATCAGAAAGTGTCATTGATCTTAGACTCTTACTGACGTGCTATCACATGGTTCATGTAGGACTCCGTGGTAGATTAGGAGTCAAGCAAAGCAGTAATTAAGCATATTTAAACATCAGGAATTAAGCAGAAAATAAAATATCAAAAAGTTTCAGATGGCACAGCACGACAATTATGGCTAGTAGTACCCATCATCTAAATACTGAATATTTGTGTGGCAAACAATGATCCACAGAATTCTGAATGTTAGTTTGCATTGCAGAGTCTTAGTGCACCTAGGACAAATTCCTAACAAATTTTTTTCTGAAAAAAATATCAACCAAAATAGCTTGTTGACACTAAAATAAGCTGCCTCTCCTTCCTCTCCCTCCATGATCTCTGCGGGGTGGCTTCCCTGTTGATAGCAATGAGAAAATCAAAATATATACAAGTTTAATGAGCCATGATTATGCCATGAGATGGTCTACAAATTAAGTCTGAAAGATACAAACTTAGTTACTTATGTTCCAGATTAACAGCATAAATTGAGAACTATAGTAGATAAGAGTACATGAGCTTGGGAATTGTTCATTATTTGTTTTTTTAGGCAGAATCAAATTCACAGGAAGCATGATGACTGAACTAGAAAACAGGACTTGGGTTTTTACAACAGCAGGTAAAGTCTTCATGCAATTTCAGAAATAATTGATGAACTTGGTGATTGTGCATGACTTGGCTTTAGCATGATGAAGAACAGAGAAGTAGCTCATTTACCTATTGATTGTGCTGGATGATGTCATGAGAGGATTTATAGGCCTCTATTCTTCATTTCCCCAACCTTGGTTATATTGGCCAGGATTAGGTACTGGTGGCTCCTCTATGGCAAAGTTACCAGGGTTTAAACCCATTGATACAAGACTCATTCTCCATACAAAACGTAATTCTTCCGTTAGACGGAACTCAAACCCTCTAGCGGTACCCAGCCGCCATAATCTGATCCTCTAAAAGATATTGAGGTCTGTATGAAAATCCAACACATCATGTTCTGGATTAAAACCATCAAGTAATACCCTGATGCTCATGCCAACTAGGGTCTCGGGATCAACCACCCGAATATTGACCACATGGGGAGGCTCCAACAAAAAAGCAACTGCTTCCTCTCCTTCCTTTCTCCAATGGATCGAAGTCCAGATCTTCTTCCTCCTCCTCTTCCTCTACCTCTACCTCTTCATCGTCATCATCATCTTCATACTCCTGGTCGTCTTCTTCTCCATCACTTTCATCTGATGAATCTCGGCCTTGCTCCTCATCCATATTATCGTCTTCAGGGTTATAGGTTGGGTCAGCCACAGTTGTCCTCCTCACTCTCTTGTTCCTCTTCATCTTCCTCTTCTTCATCTTCATCTTCATCTTCCTCTTCCTCTTCCTCTTCATCATTGTAGTCAGAGTCATCCTCTGCACCATCTCCATTATCATCTACTAAAGCTTGATTCTGCTCCTCATCCACACTGTCATCTTCTGGGAAATAGGTTGGATCAGCCACATAATCATCCTCCTCACTCTCAGATTCCTCTTCCCATTCCTCTTCCTCTTCCTCTTCCTCTTTCTCTTCATCTTTGTCTTCATCATTATGGTCAGAGTCATCCTCTCCACCATCACCATCATCTCCATTTGGTAAAGCCTGATCCTGCACCTCATCCACACCATTATCTTCTGGAATATTGGTTGGATCAGGTACATTGGCATTCTCCTCACCCTCAACTTCATTACCATTCTCCTCACTTTCCTGATCAGGCAATGCCATGTCCTGTCTCCAAGCTATAAAAAGAATAAAGGTCGGGTTTTAATACATTTTCAAAGAAAAAAAATATACAAAAGCCAAAGTGTTTGAAAAGTTATCAATATACCTGTGTTACTGTTTGACAGGGACATTATCATCCCTGCTAGCTTAGCCTCGACAACCAGATTTCCACCCTCGACCACCTAAGTAAATAGCTTATCCATTGACGCAATATAACGAGCACCGGCACAAGATGAGAGATAATATTCAGGTCGGCATGACTGGCGATGTTCTGCAAATGAATGGAATTGAAAGATTACGAAATATAGTACTCAAGTACTAAAGCAGATCAATCATTAAACTATTCCAACGGTATCAGATTGGTTTGCGACACATCATACAAGTGAGGAAACAATAAACCACCTCAATGAGAATGTATTTACCTAAAGGTCAAGTACGAAATCACTACAATTTTCCTTGACTAATGAAGTGCATCCATCATAAACAATAAAATACTGCTATGGAAACCCCTAATCCCACAAATTCCAATGGAGGAAAATTAGGACCAAAGGTAAATCATGATCACAAGTTTTGTGCTATTAGTTCCATGTCCTACCAAAGTACTATTTAAAACGCTTCAGAAACACATCAGTCAACATGAGCATTACATAACAACTCAATATTGGGTACCGTAAAAGTGCTCAACAACTTAACCAGCATGCGCACACTGCACAGTATAATAACTTAAGTACTTTGAACCAGCTAATGCACAATATGAAAAAATTAACAGAGATTATACATAGAATGTGGGATACACATCAATCAACAGGAACACAACATCAGCAATTCCAGCTTATGCAAGCAAACGGATATGATACATAGAGAATGTGGGAGAACAATACCTGAAGGCAGAGAGATCTTCCACGCGTCGAGGTTGAGGATGATCGCATTTGCGGACTCGCTCGCTGGCATCCTTGTAAAACCGCCAATGCTCTCAACGCACTCAGGCAACCATGTGCCTGTCGAGGCGCTGGCCAGTACCCTCCTCGGAAATTGGCTCCAGCTCCAGATAGAACACCTTCCTGTTTCTCACGACCATGCGGCGGTGGTCGGGAATCAGAGAACGAGGGGGCTCTGGGTTCAGGACCATAGCTGTTGTTGGTGGTAGAGGAAAGAATTTGAGAGCTGTCGAACTCCTGGAACGGATGATCGCAAGCACCCCTTGCCGTAGGTCGAGAAGGAAGAGTGCTTGATGATCGAGGAGAATCTGGTGCGTACTCCACGGAAGGGATGGCCACGGCGCGCGGTCGACGGGGATGATTGGTGCTGGGGCAGCGAGGTCAAGGGGCGCGCTGCGCTTGCACTGGTGTTGCCGCGGCCGGCGTGGTCACCGCGCATGAGTGCATCCCAGTTGCCTGCCTTGACAGCTCCTCTCCCTGCAGGGTCGTCGATGGCGAGGTCGTCAGTGCGGGGGGGGATGAGGGCGAGGACCATGGCGCTCCCAAGCAGTGTCGGCGACGACGCGACCAAGGTGGTGATGCTGCGCCAACTCGTTTGTGCTCGCGTGAAGAGAACGCGCGCTTGAGACGTCGACGGCGAGGTCGTCAGTGCGGCGCTCCAGAGCAGTGTCGACGACTGAGCGACGCTGCGCCGACATGTTTGCGCCCGTGTGAAGAGAACGCGCGCGTGCGACGTCCACGGCGAGGTCGCTGGTGCGGGATGTCGAGACGTTGCGGCCTGGACCAGGTGGAGTTGGTGGTCCCGCGGTGGCGCGAAGAGGCTGGTGACGCTGCACCGCCATGCTTGTGGTAGAGGTAGCTGAGCGCTTGCCGGAGTCGTTGATTGGGAAGTCGACGCCGGCAGGAGTACTACAAAGCTCTGGACCTGGGTCGGCACTAGGGGTCGTGATGTCGCAGCCTTGACCAGGCGGAGGGAGCACATCGGAGAAGTCATCGCTGCCGCCGCTGCCGACGCCGCCGGGGCGGTGAGGGCAAAGAGACATGACGGGAGGGTTTGGGTGGAGTTTGGGGTTGTGGGTTTTGGGAGGTGAAATGCTTGGCTGCTGGTGTGGGGATGGCCGGGTGGGTGGAGTGAGTAACTGTAGTTTGCGGTTGTGTTTTGGTTTTGGGGGGTGAAATGCTTCGATAATTTTGTGGGGGGTGAAGAAAGGTTCCGTGATTTGTGGGGGATGAAGAAGCTGCGGACGTGTATGTCCTGACATGTCAGAGCCAAGACCCAGCTGGCCACAGGCGGAGATGTTTATCTTCTCCTCCAAGAAGAGCCGGAGTGGAGAAAAGCGAACCGAATGGTTTAACTCCTCGTACGTCGGTCAGCTTAGAGATGAACCGTGCCAAACTATTTTTTTTTTAATGGAGAGAACTTTATTAGCTTTCGAATTCAGGATTATGTTCTTGGTCTATGATGTTCAGGGCTTGTTTAGATAGGGATTAAAATTTTAGTCTCTATCATATCGAATATTTAGAAGCTAATTTAGAGTATTAAAAATAAATTAATAATAAAACTAATTCGGATTTGCTATTCGTCAGTCGCCTGATAAATCGTAATCTATCAGTCGATCTTCCTGACCGTTAGATGTGTTTGATGATTTGTGCGGTGTTATCGGGCCCGGTGAAACTGAACAGTGATGCACGCCCGACCCGTTAAACTTATCGTCTTCTCCGGACCGCACGGATTGGGAATTTGGGATCTCATCTCCAGATCCCCTTCAGCTCCTCGAGGTCGTCGTCGCCTCGTCGGTGAACCTTTCCCCTCGCGCGGCCCACGCCGTCGTCCGCATTCCTGCCGCCACCGCCCGCAGTCGACATGCCTCCACCACCGACGATGTCACCGGACTCCTTGGCGACCACTACCGGATTCGTACGGCGCAACAACGCCGTCCCATTGCGTCCTCTCCACCCGCCGGTCACGGCGCTTTTTCTGCAAGAGAGCCGCCGGCCGTGGTGGCGACGGCGGCGGCGGCGGCTGCTGTTGAGAAGCGGAGACGGGGATGAGCAAGGGGACGAGGAGGAGTTAGTTGGCCGTGTTGTGGCGGCGTCGGTGGAGGTGAGCTCCACCTCGGTGTCGAGCTCCACGTATCGGTGCTGCTCTTCGGTGGAGGTAAAGCCTTCTATATGGATCCTTCTAATTTCTGAAAATAGTCAACCCAGGGTTTTGTAGTTTGATTTGTGCCTGATTAATTCGATTGTGCTTTAGATAAATGCATTTTTTATGCTTGTTTGATTGTGCTCTGCTTTGCTTGATTCATTGCCTGTTCATTTCGATTTGGAAGAAGTTTGCTTTTACCTATTTCATCCTGATGGAGAAACAAATTGACAGATAAAAAGGCTTTCAGGTCTGACAAAGTGCTCCGATTGGGTTTGCTCCTGTGCGAGGAGTCATCCAGGGGCTGAATGAGAACGCAGAAGCGATGGATCATGACGACGTCAATGCAATTGTGCCGGGCGGTGAGGCTTCTGCTTCCCAGACAATAATTGATCGCAAAATTGGCTATGCACCACTGAAATATATGATTTATGTGTTGTGGTTGCTGTGAGTTACTGCTGATTTTTTGCTTGATTTTTATACTGTTACAAACATAAGCCAAGCTACAATTTTTTTACTCGTGATTTTTGTTTTTTTGTGTATGACTTCACTAGATCAAGTTATTTTGGGGTCTGATGTTTTTCCGTTTCCGAGTGGTTGTGGTGTCATCGTTGTCCTATCATTTTGTGTTGATCTTAGTTAACTCAGTGGGTTAATTGGTGGGACTACTCTAGCTGTACATGATTGTTTTCCTAGTTGTCTGTAACTGAACTTTAAAGGATAAATGTCAGAGGATGTTAATGTGGTTATCTCACTAAAATAGAAACTGCAGAAGTAAGCCACTTTTTTGTAGGCCTTCAAGGAGATTTTTGTTGGTCAGTTGGTCAGGTCGTTTTTTAGCTTGATTAGCAGTGTACTTTGATGTTTTTTAGTTCGTTCTAGAGTGCTTCAGACTACTATTAAGTGGCAGCCTGATGCCTTTTCTTGTTTGATTTGTTCAAAACCAGTGCAACTTAGAATACCACTATATCCTATTTCACACATAAATGTGTGCAACTAGTCAACAAGATAGGAAACAAGTTTGAACAACAGTATAATTGCATTATTTAATTTCAGTCTTTTATGTGAAATTTCAAAATTGCAAGCTCTTTTCCCTTTTCAATACACACTAACTATTTTTGCACTAATGAACTTTTAAATTGCACACCCAAAATGTATTTTTTGCATTTGTAGTCCTGTGCAACTTAGACAAACTCAATGCAATTTTATTTATATTTTTGTGCAATTTTTCTCTTACGACATAAGCTGATCATATGTACTAACAACTTTTATCATTTGTTATGTGAAATTTCAAAATTGCAAGGTTGTCTCCCTTTTCAACACATCCTAACTAATTTTGTACTAATACAATTTCAAGTTGCACCCCAATATATAATTTTTTGCAATTATATGCTCATGCAACTTTACATAAAACTCAATACAATTTCATTTATATTTTTGTACATTTTTATCTTGTACTAACTGATGCACACCAAACGTATAACTTNCCCCTCGCGCGGCCCACGCCGTCGTCCGCATTCCTGCCGCCACCGCCCGCAGTCGACATGCCTCCACCACCGACGATGTCACCGGACTCCTTGGCGACCACTACCGGATTCGTACGGCGCAACAACGCCGTCCCATTGCGTCCTCTCCACCCGCCGGTCACGGCGCTTTTTCTGCAAGAGAGCCGCCGGCCGTGGTGGCGACGGCGGCGGCGGCGGCTGCTGTTGAGAAGCGGAGACGGGGATGAGCAAGGGGACGAGGAGGAGTTAGTTGGCCGTGTTGTGGCGGCGTCGGTGGAGGTGAGCTCCACCTCGGTGTCGAGCTCCACGTATCGGTGCTGCTCTTCGGTGGAGGTAAAGCCTTCTATATGGATCCTTCTAATTTCTGAAAATAGTCAACCCAGGGTTTTGTAGTTTGATTTGTGCCTGATTAATTCGATTGTGCTTTAGATAAATGCATTTTTTATGCTTGTTTGATTGTGCTCTGCTTTGCTTGATTCATTGCCTGTTCATTTCGATTTGGAAGAAGTTTGCTTTTACCTATTTCATCCTGATGGAGAAACAAATTGACAGATAAAAAGGCTTTCAGGTCTGACAAAGTGCTCCGATTGGGTTTGCTCCTGTGCGAGGAGTCATCCAGGGGCTGAATGAGAACGCAGAAGCGATGGATCATGACGACGTCAATGCAATTGTGCCGGGCGGTGAGGCTTCTGCTTCCCAGACAATAATTGATCGCAAAATTGGCTATGCACCACTGAAATATATGATTTATGTGTTGTGGTTGCTGTGAGTTACTGCTGATTTTTTGCTTGATTTTTATACTGTTACAAACATAAGCCAAGCTACAATTTTTTTACTCGTGATTTTTGTTTTTTTGTGTATGACTTCACTAGATCAAGTTATTTTGGGGTCTGATGTTTTTCCGTTTCCGAGTGGTTGTGGTGTCATCGTTGTCCTATCATTTTGTGTTGATCTTAGTTAACTCAGTGGGTTAATTGGTGGGACTACTCTAGCTGTACATGATTGTTTTCCTAGTTGTCTGTAACTGAACTTTAAAGGATAAATGTCAGAGGATGTTAATGTGGTTATCTCACTAAAATAGAAACTGCAGAAGTAAGCCACTTTTTTGTAGGCCTTCAAGGAGATTTTTGTTGGTCAGTTGGTCAGGTCGTTTTTTAGCTTGATTAGCAGTGTACTTTGATGTTTTTTAGTTCGTTCTAGAGTGCTTCAGACTACTATTAAGTGGCAGCCTGATGCCTTTTCTTGTTTGATTTGTTCAAAACCAGTGCAACTTAGAATACCACTATATCCTATTTCACACATAAATGTGTGCAACTAGTCAACAAGATAGGAAACAAGTTTGAACAACAGTATAATTGCATTATTTAATTTCAGTCTTTTATGTGAAATTTCAAAATTGCAAGCTCTTTTCCCTTTTCAATACACACTAACTATTTTTGCACTAATGAACTTTTAAATTGCACACCCAAAATGTATTTTTTGCATTTGTAGTCCTGTGCAACTTAGACAAACTCAATGCAATTTTATTTATATTTTTGTGCAATTTTTCTCTTACAACATAAGCTGATCATATGTACTAACAACTTTTATCATTTGTTATGTGAAATTTCAAAATTGCAAGGTTGTCTCCCTTTTCAACACATCCTAACTAATTTTGTACTAATACAATTTCAAGTTACACCCCAATATATAATTTTTTGCAATTATATGCTCATGCAACTTTACATAAAACTCAATACAATTTCATTTATATTTTTGTACATTTTTATCTTGTACTAACTGATGCACACCAAACGTATAACTTAAAACTCTTCCCCAATGTTGTCACGTTTAAAATCATACTTGTTTCCTTGTCTTGCTAACTAGTTGCACACATTTATCTGTGATATTGTACTTAGTGGCTCCCGAAGTTGCACAAATTTTGAAGCTTGAATTTTGCACCAAAGATTATAAAAGTTGCTGATTCTTTTGTCTGTACGTTGTGTATGCAGCAAGCAGGAGCTTTATGAAATGGTGATTTACGACATGTTCAGCTTGTCAAATGAGAGGAACAATCACATTCACAATTCACTACTTTTGTTGCTTGGTTCGTAGTGCACACGGTGGTGATGCACAAGCCGATAAACATACAAAAAAGCAAATATGCACGGCTGTGTTTTTTTTTTTTGCGCGTGCTGTGTAGATTCTTTTACCTTGTGTAACCTTCTAATGAATTTGTGTCCAAATTAAGCAGCAAGTTCAGATATAGGGCTCTCCCAAAGGAAACATCTGTAACTGTTACAAGCTCCAATTGATTCAGTTGTGTAAAAATGACAGTAAAATTGCACTAACTGCAGATCGATGTGATGCTTGTTTCCCTGGCCAGCTTGAATGGGCAAAACAAAAACGACTAAAATAGCAACAAAACATTCAAGTGAGAATGCCTTTGGAAATGACCCAAAACAGACTGGTGCCAAGAAGCGGAAACAAGCCCACAAAGCCCAGGATCTCTTTTTACAAACCGTACCAAAGCATGCATAGGCCAGAAAGCTTAACAGATTTGCAAACCTGTTACGCGAAAACCGCTTATATTCTAGTTGTAGCGGGCCCGTTAATTGGTTTTGTAGTCCACGGACCTTATGAATTGGGTGTGCACTGTTGCCGCTGGATAAAAATCCAATTCACAGATTCGACTGACAGAAACAGATTTTTCAGGCATTTGATGAACAGACGATACCAAACTAATTACATAAATAAAAGCTAATTCATGAGACAAAATTTTTAAGCCGGCCCATCACCAGCAGCCGCGTAGACCGCAGGGACGACGTCCGAAACGCATGGGCTGGATGGGCCTTCTACCAATTGCGTCTCTCGCTGTCCGCGTGGATTTGCTTGTTAGTCCGTCTAAGCTCATCGCCTCATCCTACCCACGACCCAAGATGGCTCATGGCCTGATATTTCATGGTTGCCAGATGCTTCGTTGGCCAAGGTTAGAAGAATGGTGCATATATATACTGTATGAATGTTCAGTCTTTATGATGCCGGCATGTCGATTCAAACGTGAGCACTACCAGTCTACCGCTGCTGATCAACCACATAAACTTGACAATTCAAAACCGCTGACAGAAGTAGACGTCTGCTTTGAGCTCAACGTACCAACCGTGTTTACTGTAATAAATACTACTACCTCCGTTTCATAATATAACAAACTAAAAGAATATTTGACCCTTCCTAAAACCATATATCTAGACATGCACATGTGCTAGATACATTATTCTAGAATGGGTCAAATCCTCTCCTATGTTGATATATTTTAGAATGAAGGTAGTATTAATATTATATTAACCATCTATATCTGGAGTTCGATTTACCCGTTGCAACGCACGGGCGTTGTGCTAGTTAATCCATAATTAGCAAATGTTTATTGTAGCATCATATAGGCTAATCATGGATTAATTAGGTTTAATAGATTCGTCTCGCGAATTAGTCCAAGATTATGGAATGGGTTTTCTAATTAGTCTATTCTTAATACTCTAAATTAGCGAAAACAACCCCTCAAAATTCATGCTAGGGCACACAAACGCCACACATCAGATATTCCCGAATTCATAGCCAAATGGGAGTATGAGCTACTTTATTTGTTTCTATCCTTGTTTTCTGAATTTGGACACTCCGAAGACATTGCATCACTCCTTTAGCCATGCAGATCTTGACAGTTCCTTTTCTTGCAATTCTCAAACCACTATCGCATTGTCCAATTCTAGCAATATTGGCATATGAACCCATTCTACTGCCAACCGAAGCCCTTCAACACATGCCATCGCTTCTGCTTGGGCAGCAGAGTTTGTTCTGCCCATTTTCAGTTGAACAACAATTTAAAACCAGACCTCTGCAGTCACGTATGATTATTCCTAGTGACCCCCTCCTGTGTCTTCGTGATAACCTGCATCGGTGTTTATTTTTGCATGTCCTTCAGGTGGTGCAGTCCATCTTTCCTGAACTTTGCTGAGTCCAGATTTAGAGTTCTGTGCCCTGTCACTGAACATCGGCTTTTTTCCTTTTCTATCCTCCTCCTATAGACAGTTTGACAACCCACTGTCTTCATAGTTTTTCAGAAAGTTGACAGACCCCTTTATAGATTCAGACTCATCACCATGGATTATATTATTCCTCGAATACCAAGCTCTCCACAATAAGTACATGATACGAGTCTTAGTGCCTTCATCCACACTACCCAGTAGAACGAGAAGCCAATCTGGGCCTGTGTAGGTAAATCTTTCTTCTTCTGGTATCCTCCATTCATTTCTGAGTGCTTCACGGAGAGCTCTTGATTTGTGCACTCCACTATGGCATGAAAACCATTCTCTTCTTTTAATCCACAGATAGGACACACTCCCCTCTCCTCAATCTTCCTCCTCCTTTGGTGTCAAAAAAAAAACTTCCTCCTCCTTTTATTTTCCCAAGTTGGCAATCTGTCCTGGGCAAGCTTCCAAGAAAATTTTCACCTTAGACTGTACCTTTGCATTCCAGATACAGTTCCAAATCTTCCTCTCACCGTCAGGTGCCGAGCTTGTCGCACCTCTCATCTCTTCACTTCTTTTTATATTCCAGGCTAGCCTGTATGCACTTTTGACAGTGAATACTCCCAACTTCTCATAGTGCCATGCCGGTGTATCCTCTATGATCAGTGGGGATAGTCGCATCTTCAGAATATTTTCTGCTACCCCCGGACTCATAACGTGTCTGATGAGCTCCTCATTCCACTCCCTTGTTTCGGATGTAAACAATTCCTTCGTATGAGTCTATCTCTTGCTCTCTTTTCAAGCAACTCCAAATTTTCCCCCTGTGGCACCCATCTGTGCCTCCAAATCTTTATTGTTTCACCATTACCAACTCTCCAAATGACTCCCTTCTTCAGCAACTCCAGTCCATGTTGAATTACTTTCCAGGAAGGAGAAGACACATTCGGAAAAGCTGTGTCTAACAAGTTTCCTTGGGGAGGTATTTTGCCTTCAACACTCTTGCACATAAAGACTAGGGAAATTCAATTAATCTCCATGCCTGGCGTGCTAGTAATGCCTGATTAAAGCATTTCATATCTCTCAAGCCCAGAACCCCGATGGACTTTATTCTGAATAAACATGCTAAACTAGCTGGCATTATACTGCGGCTACATTTGAGAGGCGCAAGCTCCGAATTTCTTAACACGTTAACATTTTTAAAAAAATCATCATTAATACTTCCTCCGTTCATAAATGTTTAACGTCGTTGACTTTATAATATATGTTTGATCATTCGTTTTATTCAAAAAAAATTACGTAATTATTATTATTTTTCCTATCATTTAATTTATTCTTAAATATACTTTTTATGTATACATATAATTTTACATATTTCAAAAAAAAGTTAATAAGACGAACAGTCAAATAAATATAAAAAGGTCAACGGTGTCAAACATTTAGGGACGGAGGAGGGAGTAGGATGTATCCCAACATAATTTTTTTGGGTCTGTCTAAATTTAAAGTCAACTAAAAGTTTAGAAGATTTAAGTCACCTTTTCTTTTGAGTTCTTTTATTACCGTGGGAATGTGGGATCAGCCATCCCAAAAGGTTTATCTGTTATTGGGCCTAACTTGCAGGCCTATTAAGGGATAACTACATCCCTCTCTATGTGCAGTCCATTTGTGGGCTTTTTTTTCTGAAATAGTAAGTGGGCTACAGATAAATGTATTGGGCTTCCAAACATGGATTGGCGGGGCTTCAAAACAAACTGGCACTACCTACTAAAACTAAACGTGTAAATTCTGAGTTGATCAAAAGGGGTTAAACCGATTCACAAAAAAAGGGGGTTAAACCAAACAACAGTAAAAAAATAAAATGTGTATTCCCTTGAAAAATGAAGTACATCCTTTAAGTCCTTGAAATTCTGTGTGCTTGCTGTTTGCCTCAATCATTGCCCTATGTACGCAGCAAGAAAATTAAAACATGTATCACACTAAACTTACATCAATAACTTGTACTGCTGCCTATTCAATTTACGCAGTGAAGTACAACAAGCTTCATTCGGCTTACTGTAGTACAAGTCAAAGATATTATTTTAAGACAGCATAAATTTGCCGGACCCCTATAGCCATATGACAACAGAAATTCACTTGAAGAGACAAGAGACCAATAACTACACTATCAGCCGGACCACTATTACCCGAGATCTCCTATTAGCCATATACTACTAGTTCATCTCACAAATATATTATTCTGAGGCAGCATAAATTAGCTGCATCTGCAAATCATTTCAGAATTATATGGCCTATAGAAACAAGTCATTCCAAAATTATTTCAAGTTCCCGTAAGCAGATCCCATCCCAGAGATCATCGAGAACATCTGACCTCTCAAACTCGTGCCACTCCCGCCTATGTGAGACCACCTCCAAGCCACCAAGCACCACTTCGTCATCTTCAACAATGTGCCCGTCGAGCAGGTGCACCCGTCTCATCCTCGGCGACGCCTTCATGACATGCCTGACAAAGCCGATTCGCCACCCAACTGCATTGAAGCCGACGACGAAGAGCTCCTTCAGCCAACTGTACTGACGTTGTTGAGTTTGTAAATCTAGCCAAGAAGCCCTCTTTTCCGACTTATTGTCAACCTGCACTCAGGTTTGAGAGATCTTGTGTGAATTCACAGATATATTTCACAAACATTGAAGCGAACATTTAAGGGAAGAGACATGTAAACTGCATACATGAATATGGCATGATTCCAAAGCTGGCGCAGCGTCAAGTAAAGCGACAATCCAGAATATATCCCAATTAATTGGCACGTTTGCAACAAATAGCTTCCTCAGATGAAGCAATGGGCTGGGTACAGCTATTGGCTCGATCCACATCTGCACAGATAAAAATGTAATGCAATTTCAGTTAGAGACAAGAGGCCACTAGACTATCATTAGTACTTCATACATAACTTCAGTAATATACGATTACCCACCTCGGGCCCTTTGAACTGCAGAACAAGGTTCTCTATTAGCGGAACCCTCAAGAATTTGCTCAATGGATATGTTACACCTGGATGATCGACTTTGTTGTTGCCTTCAGTTTTTAAATAGTCCAAACTTACTTGCCTAAGTCGAGGCACCTCGCCATAGCACACCTTGGTTGGCTGCAGGCTCCGACAAGCAAAAGTTTCAGGACAAGGCAGTGAATCCAGATAGATTTTCCCAAATTTGCAGTTGTCCAACAGCAGATTCTTTAAACCAGATGTTGGGACATTGAAGTGAATACCATCCCAGTAATATGAACAATATTTGATACTTAAGTCCTCCAGATGCACACAGTTTGCTAAAGTACGATTAACCAATCCAAAGTATGAATTTTCACACAAGGAGAGTTTTGTGAGCCTCTGAAACACCAAGGAATCAAATAAACCCAAGGGAGGGGAGTTGAACAGCACGAGCCGCTTCAGCTGCAAATTCTTGTATCCATCAAATTTCTTGAAGTCATAGTCGACGCAACAGCCTTCAATGTATAGCTCAAAATCCTCAACTCCCCACCTGCCAATTGCTGCGGTAACCCATCTCTGAATGAATTGGTCCCACTTGCTGCCAAAGGTTTGAAGCCTTAACTTTTTGATAGTTCGATGCACGCCATCGGGAGGCAAAAGGAATGCATCCACCTGCTTGACATAACATCGCATGGCCCAGCGTTCATAACGTTCCAGGGCAGCTGTGAGTGGACGAATCTTCCTATCCCACTGATGCATCTTCTCCTTCATAACCATAAAATCGTTCATATCCACATCTTCCCTCTCTGCTTCCACATATGGTGCCTTCTCTGCCTTATACGCTGCCTTGGCTTCCATTGACAGTTGCTTTAGCCTATGGTAGCATGGCGGGAGGAGGTCGTCGACAGCGAAGTCGTAACAAGTGTGGGAGCGTCGAGGAAGATTTAGCCATCGCTTCGAAAGGATAGTTGTGGTTATTGTTGTGCGTGCGTCTAGCTTGTCGAGGATCAGGACGAGCATCTCATCAGGTAAGCTGCTGATCCTATCCTCGTGAGTGCTGTGATCCTTGCTAAGACGTTCCTAGTAAAGTAGTAAGTTAGATGAAGAAGGATATGGAATAACAGTCAGCCAATTAAGCCGCTATAAGTAAAAATATCAAAAGTGCTAGTGAAATAATTCAGAGATTAACACCATTGAGACAGAATCAAACTATCAACTCCACAGCCTACAGGGCTACATGAACAAAGGGGAAGGTTTAAGCGACCAATATTTTAGATTAAACTAAAACAAGCTACAGTAAACTGTAAAAAGGAACATATTGAGCTGTATGTGTATCAAGAACAATATTCGTACAATAAACTGTAAAAGGTACATATTGAGCAGCATGTGTATCAAGATCAAGAACAATGGGTGGGTATTGTTCCACAAAGAGATCATCTTGTTGTTCCGGAAGTAAACAATGTTTTAAGAGTTAAACTAACACCAATCCTAGAGAGAACATATATCGGTAAGGTGTAGTTTTTTTTCTGAAAAAAAAATAGTACGCGGGAGAAGAGAAGAGGAGGGATACCCGCTTCCTCTTGGCGGCGACGGCGACGGTGGAGACATCGTCGTCGTTAGCCTTCTTCAGCCGACGGTAGCGCCGTGGAGTCGCCTCCTCTGTAGCCATCGGATTCGATCGTCGCTGGCTGAGGATCCAGCGAGCGGGGCTGGAAGGATCGGATTGGAGAGGCAGATGGGCGAGGAGCGAGCGGCGGCGGAAAAAATGGAGTGGAGAAGATGACGGAGTCGACGAGTTCGGCCCCGGCGAAACCGGCGAGGAATCGTTTTACAGCCTGCGGGGACCCCGAATCCGGCCCGGAAACTAAAGGCCCAAGGCCCATAGAAGACCATCATCCGCACACGCGCCCGATTGGCTTCTGGGTCCGATGAACCATGGGCCACATGTCACTCACTGACAAAGATAACGGTGATTTAAAGTCTCAGAGAGGATCTCAATTTTCCTCTCAGTTAGGAAGAGGACCATACAGTTTAGTATACTAGTTTTTGAAATGCATTACACCACGACTTACATATACGCTTGGTCATCGATATTATTCATTCTTTTAACAACTACAAAAAAATGGTCGTGCTTTGCAAACAACTAGAAAAACTAAAACTAAGAAATGCATCACAAACCTAAATCAATAAAGTTTCGTCCTTTCAAAAATTTCTGAAATTTCCACAAGCTCGATTTGGAAACATGAAAGCGGATCCGATTTTCGAATTCTCCATATGTCAAAACCCACCTAAAGATATGGCGGCAAATTAACCTTTTGCCACTCTTATAGATGAATTAGGGTCCAAATGCCATCCGGATCCACTGTCAATGACTCAGACGGGTCCATATGTTACATATGTCAGTAACAACGAGTAAAGTATCATACGAAAAGTTTTTCTTTAGGGGGACGAAAAGTTGAATGCATCCTGGCGTTACCGCCGATAATTGCTGTGGCCTTGTCCTTGTGGGTCGGAATGCCTTCCGTGATTGCAAGTGAACAGGTTGCATTTCAGCCCATATTGGCGGGGAAAGCAAAGCCGTTTCGCCTGCTTTCCCGTCATTCAGCATGGGAGCCCGCGGAGGTTGGACCCCTGCTCAGTGCCAACAGCCCAACACCAAGGCCCAAGGGTGTGGTTGGTTGGTTTGGCTAGTTTCATGGATGGATATGATCTCTTGATTTTTGATGTGTATGATTCGCGGACACGGCTGAATCGAACAACAAGACTACGGAGTATTTCATAAAGATGTGGATGAGTGTGTCTGTGTATCAGGGTTTTAAATGACGGAAAACGGGTGTCGAACGGTAAGGTATACGGGTGATTAGTCGGAATTAAACGAAAATTTGACGTTCACCAAGTTAATTAATATATTTCTCTAACTGAGCAGTTTTGATGATATTAAACATACAATATATATATAAGAATATATTTACCCTGATGTACTCTCAGGCTGGGTCTTTTGCATTTGGGGGGCAACCAAATCTCCTCTTGATCTGCCAAGGCTGATGGGTTGGGTTGATCGCTTGAACCAGCCATCTGCATGGCGATGAATCAAATAAAGAATATATGTCCTAATCACTATCTAATGATTGTATTCAGTAACCAAACATTAGCTAGCAACGTTGCCCTTACTAATTAACAAAGAAAGTTTCTGCTATACTCCTACAGTACAATATACGCATCATACAGTGCTAGCTATAGCATATATGATCGTATAATATTTCAAGCAAACAGTGAAAACCAGCACCATACAACTGCATTTGCTAATTACTTGGGAATTAGGACTAACTAGATCATACCTTTTTCTATCGCTAGGACTGATGATCAAATGCAAACACGTCGATTGATGTCGCACTTGCACATCTGTTGGAGAATCAACTAGTAAGGAAAAAGATCACAAGCGAGAGATGAGTAGAGGCTGAGAAGAGATGAGCAAGCAAACCCTACCAGGCCCTGCCGCACGGCGCTGGGAATCGTCGGCTATTAATCTGGGGAAAGAGGATGTGTGGATATCGAGCGGACGCACTCATCTCCGATATACGCATGTGTGACTGTTTAGTTATTGGGCTGCTTGCTATTGGGCTTGGCCGGTTGGCCGATTAGACGGAATTAATCGGGGATTAGACGCTAATCGGACGGTACGGCCATTTTGGCGTTCTCAATGCAGATTTACATACCGAACAGCTGTGCCGTGACGTTTTAGCCAGCGTTTCCGAATAATCGCTCGACAAGTCAGGCCATACGGCCGTTTTTTAAAACACTGCCGTGTATGCATGCAAAGTCGGAGATCATTAGTGACTGTTTATTGATAAACTAGCATATTTTGTCATTAATAGGTAATTCTCATTTTGATATCAGTTTACTAGGATAGCTATATTTTGCTAATTAGTAATCTCATTACGGTAAGATTAATATGATTAGTACATATTATTAATTATTACACCCGTCTTAAAATATAGCTATTCACTATCATATGAGATATTTTTTAGTCATACGAATTCTAACAGAGTATGTTCAGATTCTTATGACTAGTAAATATCCACTCACACATTCTAGTTAGCTTTATTTTGGGACAGGAAAGTATTCCCTCCCGGTTTTAATGTCCACATTTGATCATTCATCTTATTCAAAAAATTATCTAAAATTTTTATAAATATAATTATGTTTAAAAATTTCTTTTGTACAACTCGTAACAAAAAAATAATATTTAAATAGATTTTTTTGAATAATATGAATGGTCAAACATTTGCTCAAAAGTCAGCAACGTCAAATATTAAAAATCGGAGGGAGTATTATTTACCAAAAAATTAATATGCCAATCAAAAGCACCCAAAACAAACATCGGCAACACATACGCAACATTGGCAGCTTCCGCTTTCCCTTGACACGACACGCGGTTCGCTCTCTGCTGCATACTCCGCACGATTTGTGGCATTTGCGGCAAGTTGCGCGCGAGACCAGATGTACGCACACACGCGCATTACCTGTTTCTCTCAGCAACTCACCACACGAAACCGACTGTGCAAGGAAGAAGGCTATGAAGCGGCGCCCAGCTGACACTCGTGCCGTCGATTAAACGGACGGAGGAACGAGGCAGAGGAGGGCCTCGGCGACAGCGGCCGGCGATGCACACGGCCGCATGCAAAAGCGCACTCAATTCTGCTAGCCACCGGTCGGTTGCGACTGGTGATGAGTGGTTGGCGCACGTAATACCTCTACTACTACTACTACTACTACTACTACGGACACGATACACGTCCATCTGCGTTCCCGGACAAAAATTGCCAGCCAGTCGAGCGCATGCGTGCAGCCAAGCCACCCCCAAAAGAGCAGCAGTGGTAGTAGGAGTATTTCCACAAAATAAAACAATGTAAAGTGCTCCTGCCTGCCACGACTACCAAACAAATGAACCAACTATTCCAACCAGTCTCCTACTACTGTAGTAGAACTCTAGAAGAAGAAAAAAACTATCCCAACCGCCAACTCACGGGCTTTGGCCCCTGGCATGGGCATGGCAGCCTGTTTAATTCCATCCCCAAACCTACTACTCCTACCAGTACATCCATGATCCATCCACGACACCACACAGCAGACAGCACACGTAAACCGAGCAACCTGTGAGCAGACGGCCCCATGTGTCACTGGCAAATTAGGGACTCGACACAGGTGATAAACAACAAGCCAGCCAGCCGCACGAGCCCCCAGAAATGTCCTCCTTTTCCCGGCCCGAGTGGAACAGCGTGCACCGTGCACCGGACGCTCGGCTCTCGTCTGCAGCAACGCAGCCAGCAAACCGGAGAGAGAGCACGGGCAACGAGTCACACACAGTAAAACAGCAGTGCAGACTCGGAGACATACGGGGAAAACGCACGTCGAGCGGTGAGAGCGACTGCCACGTGACGCGGACGAGTCCAAAAGGAGTCCGTCTCGTAACACCGAAGCGATCGACCGCCCAAGAGAGAGCGCCGCGCCTGCGCTGCCGCCGTCTCTCTCTCTCTCTCTCTCTTGCAGCTGGACTCCGGCCTCATCCTCTCTTCCACTTGCAGCTGTAGTTCGCAGCAGCCATTGCCTGCGCTTCCACTCCAGTTCCGCCTCGAATTTCGCCCTCTCCGGCGGACGAGCGGAGGAGGAGGAGCCACACGGGAAGGAGGTAAAAGAGGATGCGGTTTCTAGAATTTCTAGTGGCATTTTGCTGTTTCTGTTTGGGAATTGATTGGAGCGAGAGAAATTTCATATTGATTTGTTTGTTCGTCACAGGAGAGGAGGCGAAAGCAGGAATCTCAATCCCCATCCGCTGTCTCACTCTCACAGATCTGCTCCTCTGCATAGGTGTTCCCCGCAATCTCCCAACTGTTCATCGCCATGGGTGGTAGAATTGTTTTGGTTTCTCTGTTCTTCTCGCTGCACGCCAACTAATCGGGGGTGCATTTCGCCGATTTAGCGCACAAATCGAGTGAATTGTGTCGAGAGGTAGAAGGAAACATCAGCAATGGCGTCGTGGGAAAACCTCGGGGACGTGGCGACCGTCGTGCAGCTGACGGGGCTGGACGCGGTGCGGCTAATCTCGATGATCGTGAAGGCGGCGTCGACGGCGAGGCTGCACAAGCGCAACTGCCGCCGATTCGCGCAGCACCTGAAGCTGATCGGCGGCCTGCTGGAGCAGCTGCGGGTGTCGGAGCTCAAGAGGTACCCGGAGACGCGCGAGCCGCTGGAGCAGCTCGAGGACGCGCTCCGCCGCGCCTACCTGCTCGTCCACTCCTGCCAGGACCGATCCTACCTCTACCTCCTCGCCATGGGCTGGAACATCGTCTACCAGTTCCGCAAGGCGCAGAGCGAGATCGACAACTACCTCCGCCTCGTCCCCCTCATCACCCTCGTCGACAACGCCCGCGTCCGGGTCGGTAAAATCATCTCACTTCTCCGTGTTCATTTGTTTAATCATGTAGTGGATGATGCTAGGTCAATAGACTGGATTCGTAGGCTTTTATAAGAAACAAATGGTGGTTGATTCATTTCACACTGGTTGGGATATGCTGCTAATCTAGAGAAAGGGTGGTTGTAGTATAATTCTCTTTGATTCTAAAGTATGGCATGTGGTATATGGAATGTTTGCTTTCGGGTTTTGAGATTGGATTGAAAATGATTGTTTGTATTCTTGGTGGTTTTGCTGTATGGTCTCATGGGGTTTCTTCTTTTCTGTTGGTTGGTGTGATCCAAGGGATTCTATTGTAGAATCTCTCTTCTGAATATTAGCAGTGTTGCGACTTTTTGGTGCACCATCGCTTTCATTGGCTACTATATACACCTGTGAAGGTATAGGTACATGCTAGGGATCAGATTTTTTTTAGCTCCAGAACAGTGATCTCAGTTACTAATCATGACACTTAGGACTTGTGATCTATCTTTTGCCTCTCCTATCCGTATGATATTTAGCTTGTTCTTCACTGTCATTCTTTTTCTGCAGGAGCGAATGGAATACATTGAAAGGGATCAGTGTGAATATTCTTTTGATGAGGAAGATAAGGAGGTTCAAGATGCTCTGTTAAACCCTGATTCTGGTAAAAATCCTACGGTGGTGCTCAAGAAGACTCTGTCATGCTCCTATCCAAACTTGCCATTTAATGAAGCGCTTCGGAAGGAAAGCGAGAAGCTCCAAGTGGAACTTCAAAGATCACAAAGCAACATGGATATGGGGCAATGTGAGGTTATTCAACACCTCCTTGGAGTGACTAAAACTGTGGCAAGTTCGATCCCAGAGAAATGTGCCCCTCCCAAGGTGTCTGAAAAAACCGAATCAAATCACACAAAGGTCAATGAAGATAGTGCAAAAACGTACAACGATGACTCTCCAAAGAAGCAAAAGGATGCATATAATGCACCACGGTTAGTAAGTTTAACTATTTTCTTATGTTAGCTGTCTCCTTATGATGTGGGTTTCAGTGGCAAAAGAGGCACCCTATTAACCTTGTCTAATTAAGTAACATTATACTGAACAATTTATATGGTGATTTTTCGGGTGAATCATGAAAAATGTGTGTGTTCTTCCTTATTTTAGCGGTGTAAGTCTTGTATGCTCAACTGTGTGATCCAAGTATCCAACAGAAGAGAACTGGACTTTGTTGTGTTTTGGGCTTGAAAAGGAAATTAGGTTATGCACTTGTGCTTCTCAAAATGCTCAAAGGTTGTCCTCATCATAAGACTTTTGATAGTTCTGAAGGTGTACATCGTTGCAGAAGTTCTTCGCCATCTTCATATGGCCATGATCTGGTCTCAAGCAGAGGATCATACAGTGACGAGTGGCATGCAGATTTGCTTGGTTGCTGTGCAGAGCCATCTTTATGTATGTCCATTTACCTTCTCTTTGTACAACAAAATTTAATTGTTAATATTTATTTGCACTGTGTGGTTTAACGATTTTGCTATGATGTTAACGTGCTATTTTTACACAGCTGCTCGCACATGTATCTGTTTGTTTTTGCCAGAATATATCTGATTCATTTCTGTTTATCGTTCTATAGGTACACATTTGTTCTTAGACATCCTTTGTTCTGCATATTTGACTAACTTAGTACTGATGCTTTGGCAGAGTCAGACTGTTTAAACATGTAAAACATCGTCTTAGAACCAGCCTCTTTATGAATATTATGTACAGTGACCAGAAGATATCTTGTTATTTCCTTGTTTAGCTATTGCAAACTACTGCTTTCAAAAATGCAAAATAACAATTATGATTTACTAAATAACACTAGTACGTTGTATGAAACAAGAATTGCAATTGGGTCTCTTTCCCATACTGCTTACTGAAGCAGTAGTGCTATTGTAGCACTAGCAAGGTCAAGGAAGATCGCTTGAACTAAAAACTACAGAGAAACAATGCCAACCAGAATATCACCTGGTGATTGAGGGAATATTAATTGAATGTATCTGTGTCTGCTAGCAGTTCATTGAACCACGTTTTAGGTGCAACACTTGTGTATCTGATAAATTGTACTCCAATATCTGAGTATGAATGAGGGGCTAGATACATGCAATTTATCTTTAAATGAAAAATCAACATGTACAGTCGTAGTAGGACATTTGCTGGGTGCATGTTCCATATCTGAGAAAACAATGAGGGACAGGATGTGCTATTTCTTACACATTTTGTTTCGCTGCTTGCCATTTATTTTTACTTTCTGTGATAATACAGGTTTGAGAACATTCTTTTTCCCCTGCGGAACATTCTCAAGGATTGCTTCTATTGCGAAGAACAGGCCCATGTGTAAGAATATTTCCCTGAAAATAGTCATCATGTTGACCGAGAGAGTTGATAATTTTTATGCCTTGTAGCATTTCCTTCATGACAGCAATTTATTGTTTGCCTCTTCATGTTTTAGTATGGTGCTGCCTATTCTGCATTTAGCGTAAATTCCAAGGATGTGCTGTATTTTTTTAAGCTGCTATAATTAGGACAACAGATTGGCCTTCCATTTCTGTGCATTTTGAGTTCAAAAGTTTGTTGTCAAAAAAGTTTTTGCCCATCATAATACTTCCAAATAGGATGCTGCCACCATGCCACATCTTGTGACTGAATAACTTAAATAAATCTAAAAACCTGATTTTACATTGTGATGTATTATTTTCAGCTTCTTCAGAAGCATGCAATGATATTATGGCATACTCCCTGATATTATCCTGTTGCTGTTATACTTGCTGTGTGAGGAGAAAGCTTCGACAAAAGCTAAATATTGCGGTAAATGTTTCTATACTGTCATTTGTTTTGTCAATTGTTTTGTTTTCCTTCTCAAAAGCAGAAGTGCTCACTCTTAATTGAAGTGCTACAATGTAGAACTGAGCTACCTCAGGAATTGTCATGGATCCGTGTTATAAACACTTTAACGGATTAACTGAACTAGATTAAATGGAACCATGGGTAACTTTGGCTAAAGGATTATAAATGATACTAGCTAAACAATGTGTCTGTCTGTACAATGGTAATGCCGAGGTTTTTTCAAAGATTTGAATAGGTTTTTACCTGAAAATTGCCATGAACTGTAGAACGTTGATGCATCCTAAAAGCCGTCTTTGTTACTTAAAACCCTGGTTCTGTTATGCTGCTGACAGGGAGGTTGCATTGACGATTTCCTGTCACATTTAATGTGTTGTTGCTGCGCGCTTGTTCAAGAATGGCGGGAAGTTGAAATTCGTGGAGCTTATGGTTAGTTTATTTCTATGTCCTTCATTTAACCAGTTGAGCATGTGAAATCATAGGAACTAGATGTGGATAATGGGGCAGAACCGCCCAAATTGCCTCCTTGACAAAATTAATTGGAAGGCTGTACTGAAGTGATATGATCCATAAACCTTAACTTTTATCTTCTACAGTCTAGTAGTAGATTAACGTTGTTCTGAAAAATTGGAAAAGTTGTAGGCTTCATGTCAAAATAATCCCTGCCGATCTCAAGTGCAAGCACAGCATGATGTAAGAATTGAGCTGTACTGAAGGTATTGATATCTTTATGCCTCATTTCCTGCAGGAGAGAAGACTGAGATAAGCCCACCGACATTTCAGTACATGGAACACTAGCAATGCAAGCTTGAGCTTCTGTGAAGATAATGACCTAAAGCAACCCGGTCTCGTGTTACCATAGTAATGACACAGTTACAGCATTGTTGTATTTATGCTTACCCTGCATTGCTTGTGTTGGTTCTCTGTTTATAGTAACACCAGTTGTTGGGCATAGTATGTTGTATGTAGTACTTCAAAAAGACATATGCTACAGTCTTACAGACTTACATGCCCTCATTAACCTTGAGCTGCAGGCCTTGCGTGACTTGCGTCTCTGTTTGAAGACCCATGCATACAGAGAAGTAACAGTATTAGGGGAAAGACCAGTAACAGCAGAGATAAACATTGCGAGGCTGGGCGCCATCCGAATGTGATGGAAAGGACACAAATCGATCAAAGACCCTCAACTGAAAAATCATTATTTTTGCGTTATATTTTCACCCTGAGATTCTGTTCACCACGACGAACACAGACTTCCTAGGTTGAAGGTTTTCTTACCAATGCGAGTAGCCTTTCACATGCTTGCTTAACGCAGGGTACATAATTGGCGAATATTATGACCATCTTCTCCAACAATTTAACAGTGTTTTCACGAAATCCATTTCATAATCAACACCTTCTGTAACCAGGAGAGAAGAGGTAAGTTTCTCCTGAAATGAACATGCATGTTAACCAGTACCCAGGTTTCGCGTCTTGATGACTATGACACATCGCATGGCGCGAAACTAATCCTACCACGTTCAATTGTGTTGTTGCTCGTTAACTGTTCAAACTCTTGACGGATCGGATTGGATCCTAGCCGCAAATCGAATCGAACAGTTCAGGTGGCCCTGACCGGGATCGGTTCTGGACTAGTGCAGTTTAATTGAGTGTGTTTTTTTTTTATTGAACTCACAATTGAGTATGTGTTTGTTCAGTTGTTGACGATGCGTTCAGTCAAGGAATCTGTCAACCTACAATTCCTATGTTCCGAGGAACGTAGTCATTTTTCATACAAAACATTGTTGAGATGCGTAAATAAAAATAATGGAATGGCGATATACATAACAAAGACCATAGTGAGTTTCGTTGCTAACATCATGATAAATTTGTGACTCGTACTCGTTATTGTTGCCCACAATTTTACCGATCAGACAACTAGAAACAGATACAGCATATATATCGCGCTCTGAACAAGTAGCAGAAAGACAGAACAGTAAAAAAAAGATCCATCTTTTCGTGGCGCAATAGATATATATGTTACAAACTTCCCTACATCCAAACAGCTGATAAGAACGAGGGCCATCCTTGCAGCGTCCGGGCTCCGGTCAGTGCACTCGTCGACCGATTCGCTAGATGGCTGAAACCTTTGTTCTTCTGAGAGACATGTATGCTAGAACCCTGTAACCGATGATCATCACAACCAGAGCTACAACTTCTGTCACGCCGTTATCCAGAGGTATGGCATTGATCAGAATGTCTGGCACAGGATGATATTGCACCTTTAGCAGTAGCCTGTATGTGTGATAGTTGAATGACAGGTAGCGGAGCCAGGATATGAATGGTGGAACTTTCTGCATATCACAATGGATAAGAGGGCAATGCATAAGACCCAGAGTAATGACAATGATCTAAACCTCTTGCAAGATTATGGTTTAGTGTGTTTATTCAGCAAGTACTTCAGCATTGCATTAGTAACACAGGTCAGTGCTTGCTCTCACCTTCACAAAGAACCCTCCTGCTAGCATGAATGTCATGACTGTAACTGAAGCTAGAGTTGTTGCCTTCTTGATATCCAAGAGGGAAGCTCCAATTGCCAGTCCTAGTCCCTGCATGTTACTTTTCTCTTGAATTATAGATTTCTAATTAATCACATTAACGTCCAGATATATGATTGATCAAGGAAAATGTTCCCTAAATTAAATAACACAGGTAATGGCAACAATTTCATGGTTGCCATGATGCCTTCACGGAAGTTCCTTAGATTAGCCGTCTACCCATCTATTTACCATAGTTTTGAGGTTCATTGTACATTCTTAATTATCTTGGTTGCCTCCTTTTAAAAAGGTTGAAAATAGGAGGTGTCAATGGAATACCAACAAAAATTAGTTCGGAATTTCGTACCTGAGCAGCAATGATGCTGAGAAAGACGGTCAGCACGCTAAGAAAGAAATGAGTGGCAGTTGCTTTGAGGCCTGCCATGAAGTAGACAATCACCATAAATATGACTGGAAGGAAAAGGTCCAGTGGCAGATCGCTTGTCGTTCTGGCCAAGAAATATGCACTGAGCTTGTACATGTCAGCGGCACGCTCCTTGTTCAACATTGCCCTCTCTTGTGGGAATGTGAAGATGGCAGTAAACACAGGAAAGAAACCCCAAAACACAGCTATGAAAAACAGTAAGCCTGCCTGCATACACGAGATAAAATTGTCTTACGATACTAACCCTCCTACACACCCAAGATGTTAATAAGCACTATGAGCATTAGCTTAGCCAATTCAGCCATTTCACATGAACTACATTTTCTTGGCATAAAATTAATCAAATGATTATTGCCATTTATATATACCTGATCTTGTAGACCTTTTGGTGTGGAGGGATTAGACTGCCACCAGAGTAGACCTAAGATAACCGATGTTGCTATGACCTGGGTGATTCTCATCCAGCTCAAATAATCATGTCGCCGTTCTTTGATCCCTCTACAGAAGAGGATGGAATATTGCTGCCACCAGCTAGTGCCCCACTCTCGCTTTGATGATGTTATAGTTGCCTTCAAATCATCACTGATTGGAAGTGGATCTAGAAGCTTCTTCTTCTCCTTGTATGCTACTCGATTCTCATAGGCGTCTACAAGATACTGCATGAAATCACATATAAATTATTAAGATGTCTTATACCAACCCTAACTCATAACACCAGCACATTGCTTTCATGTCGTCACCTCATGAACATCTTGTGCTGATGGCTTGTAGTCAATCTTGGTATTATTTTGCAGATTTTGATTTTCCATGTGCACCTTGTCATCTAGCTCAGAAGGAACAGAAACATCAGTAGTGTTTCCGTTGGCGAGATCCAGTAGAAACTCTGCTGGGTTCATTGCGATAAGCGGGGTGCACCCAATGGACTGAAAGTATGGCATGGCTTCAGATGCCTTCCCAAAATAGAGCAAACTTCCTCTTCCCAAGAGGATAAGCTTGTCAAACTTATGAAATAATCTGCTAGATGGTTGATGGATTGTTGTTATTACTGTCTTCCCATCCTGCAACATGCCAAAAAGGTTAAAGATGAATTGATTAACTGCTAGCTAATGTGGAATACTCTCTTAGCACCTCAGCTATATCATGTAGAAGTTGAATTATCCTGAGAGCTGTAGTTGAATCTAACCCAGATGTCGGCTCATCAAGAAAAAGTAAAGATGGGTTGATTATGATCTCATTTCCAATGCAAACTCTTTTCCTCTCACCCCCTGAAACCCCACGCACAAAAGACCCTCCAATCATTGTGTCCTGGCACCTTCAAACATTATCAGCTGATTAATTAAGCTAATCTGTAAGAAAAGGTGCATGCAACCATACATGACATGGAAGATTATGTGAACTACCTTTCAAGACCAAGTTCATATATGATGTCCATTGCCCGTTCTTCCTTTTGTTGCCTTGTCATGGTTCTTGGGAGACGAAGTAGTGCTGCGTAAGTCAATGTCTCCTTTACAGTGAGATGGGTAAAAAGAACATCATCTTGAGTCACAAATCCAATCCTGAAAAACGAGTATAAATCAAATTTCAAAACAATTGTTACTCTCGGACAAACTCTGAATTAGGTTGTCCATACAGTCTCAACTTTGGTGTTCTGACAAAGCAACAATCCAAGACAATTCCTAAAAGCAGTTACAGTACAACCTTGTAGGTTGTATATCCAGTTGGATAGTGCAAACTTACTAACAAAAGGGAACCTGGATATCTCTTGGTTCGAATTATTCCATTAATTTGAAGGGGAAAAGGACATTAGTACATGATTTATAAATGCTGATTCTGCTCGAGTTGTGCTGTATTTGGGTGCCTAACTTCATTAGGTTACACCAAATAAATATAAAAGGGCAAGCCAAAGCACAGGTGGGAGGCAGAAGCGGAGGCAATCGCGGTGACAAGGACGAGCATTCAAAGGAATGGCGAGACAGAGACCGTGGTAGCGGTGTTTAAGACGAAGGGGACATCCAAATCCAAACATCGGTGACCTGTAAGTAAGCTGTAGGCCTCACCGCCTCATGTGATGCAAGTTCTCATTGATGTGCAGGTGAGTAGATCGTTGTTTCTCATCCCACGGAACGTGAAACGGTGAAAGTGAGCTTACTATCTCCAGCACTTGGGTCAGGCAATACGTCGAACAGCTTATAGGCAGGAAAGGACGGGACTAGGACCTGCGTACCTTAAGACATGTTCTCTTGCTCAGAGCCCGCTACGACATGGCGCGAACAAGCAAGGAGCGCCGCACCGCGACTCGCCGAACTCCCCGACCGTACTCCGGCGGCCGCAGAATTCGCCGGAGCTCCGACGAGATGCGGCCGCGGCGGCCAAGAGCCAACCAACCGAAGTTAAAACAATAACGTAAATAGGCCGGCCCATGAGAAGCGACGAGGAATTGGGCCACCCAATTCGGCCCAAAAACCCGTCTCCGTCCCGTCGTGTGTCGGCTGCTCCGGCGTTGCGTCGGCGAGGTCAGGTCCAATTCGAGGGACAGAAGAATGACAGGTGCAGAATATCACTACGTGCCAGGAGGGACACGTCATATGCTCAGTTCCCCATCGGCCAAGGCAGGGAAGCTAGAAGAGACAGCAAATACTGTAGCAGCGATGAACAGGTAGCTAACCAATTAGCGAGATAACCGTGAGCCTTGCCTAGCTAATATCTCCTTTATTATCTCGACAGCCACGGCCACACACAGTCTAAATCATGCATGTACAGATGTACTCTGTAGTAGCGGCAAGCAACAGCTGATTGACCAATCAGCAGACGGGATAGTTACTTTCCGAGTAGAAATAGTACAGCAATTAATTTGTTAATCCCCGACCTGATTAATTAATTAATTAATTACTGCGGCAAGTGTACGAACCAGTGCATGCTAACTAACTGGAGTAATTAATTAAGGCGTTGCATGCATCCATTTTTTTTCCACGCGAGTGATGTGTGTAAATTACCTGCGCTTGAGGGACTTGCTGAACGGCTCGTCGTTGTAGGAGACGCAGCCTTCGACGGCGCCGGCGCCGGCGATCCTGCCGCCGAGGATGCTGAGCAGCGTCGTCTTGCCACTGCCAGATGGGCCCATCAGCGCCAGCACCTCGCCGGGCGCCGCCGACCCGGATATCCCGCTCAAAATCTCCCTCGGCGTCCCCTTCACCGCCACCCTGTACTTCACCTCCGCAAACTGCATATATACACATAGCATGAGAAAGAAAAACTATTTTCAACACCTAGTTACAATATTGCACCTAAAATAAAAATTGAAAAAATGTTGACAAGATATATTATGATAACACAAGTTAGTACACATATGCAATTACTTAATTCAAATTCGATGCTCAGTGATTGATCAAAGCTTGCTATACTCGCATGCATGGAGTTTGGGATATAATTGATGGGTTTAATTACCTTGAGGTATATCGGCAAGGTGGGATCGGTCATCAGCTTCTTGCGTCGCATCCCGGCCTCGATGTCCATGTCTACATACAAACACAATCAATGAGCATATATATATGATATATCGATAGCAATGGAGAAGAAGAAGCTGTATGTTTCGGTGCGTACTGTTTTCTTCGTCGCTGAAGGGAGTGAGTTCGGCGGATGACATGATATCCTGGGGAGGAGGGGTGAATCCGGTGAAAGTGAAGGAAAACCCAAGGCTAGCACTGGACGCGCGGCTGAGCGCGGCGCCGCTGCTGACGAGATCCTCCATCTCCAGCTTGAGCTGTGCGCTGCGCGACTTGCGGATGTGGCTGTTGTTGTTGCTGCTGTTTCCGCCGCCGGTGCCCGCGCCGCCCGACGCCGACCGCCTCCCGAAGCTGGACTTCCGCGAGTGGCTCGTGACGACATCGCCCGCGCTCAGCGCCGTCGTCGACGACGACTCCGCCGACGCCGTTCGGCTCAGCGATTGCTGCGACGATAGCGGCGGCGGTAGCTGCTCCGACTTGGTCCGCCCGATGCTGCTGCTGTTGTTGTTTCCTCCTGTGTCGGATATCATCGGCTTCTCCATTATCGACTCCATGGATGAACGAGCAACTGACTAACACTGTCACGCTGTGAGCGAGATAGAAATTAAGATAGGAGGGGCTGGAGTCACGCGCGACACACACGTAGTCACGAACATTTAGAGGTGTAGCTTTTACACGAGGCGAGCAGTTATATACACACAGGGGATATATGGGAGATGGGATTGTGACGTTAAAATTGGGGAGGAAGCGGAGGGAGAGGGGAGTGCCAGCTAGCTAGCGAAGCGCGATGTGGGACGGGGGCGGGGACATTAATGGAGCGGGAAAGCGCGGGTGTGGCTGGGCGCGCTCCGGCTGCAGCCTTCCACACATGCCGGCCTCACGACGACGTATCAAGCAGGGCACTCGACTCGACTCGAACGAGCAATCGCCCCATGCGCCGCGCGCGACAGGGACGTCGCGCGCTCGCGGAGTCGCGGCCGGGCGCGTGGCCGTGTCGATCGATCGTTCCGCGCCCGGCAGCCGGTGAGCTGCAGACCGATCGATCGAGAGCGTGCTCGTACCGCGCCGCCGATCCTTTGACCCGGCCTGAAGCTGTAGGCTTGTACTCCTACATCGATCGATGATGCAGCTCGATCTCTTCAAGCGCGCGCCAAATGTTCACGGTACCGAATGTAGCTGTAGGCTTGTACGGAGTACTCCCTCCGTATTTTAATATATGTCGCCGTTGACTTTTAGTCACACGTTTGACTATTCGTCTTATTCAAAAAATTTATGCAAATATTATTTATTTTGTTATGAATTGGTTTATTACTATATATATATATATTTTTTTTTTTAAACATGACTTGAATTTTTATATATTTACATAAATTTTTTGAATAAGACAAATGGTCAAACGTGTGATAAAAAGCTAACGGCGATATGTATTAAAATACGGAGGGAGTACGTTCTAATGCAGTGATTTGTGCGGTATCCGCCTGTTCTCGCGTACGTGAACAGTTCGGTCCGGTGGTACAATCCCTCATGGGTGTCGGATTCCAATTCTCTCTCGCGATTCTTTTTCTCTTAAATATTACTGTACTTTCTCTGTTTTCTTTTTTTTTTTGGCGGGGAACTTTCTCTGTTTTCATATTTTAAGACTTTTTAGTTTTGAATAGGTTCATGCATGAAATGTTTTATATATGTGTAAGATGTCAGTGGATCTCGATAAGAGATGAAAAAAAGCTAAAAACTAGGTGGAATCAACGGATTATAAGATGTGCCCAGATTTTGAAAGAAAAAAAAAGTTAATTTCGTTTTAGACCAGCTTTTTTCACCAATGTTTCAGATTGGATTGGGCTAAATCAAGCTTTTCACTTGACACCATATGAGTCTGCATTGGATTGCATTTGGACTAGGGTTGGGTATTTTGGGTGAAATGATGCCTTCGACCCATAATATTAGCAGACAACATAAGCTTCTTCTCTGGCACCAGCATTGAGTCATACTGTCCAACACCAGAGCATGACCAGGAAGATGGCTAGCTCGTCCCTACTTTTGATCCGGTGTCATGTATTAAATGGTAGTTTTTTAGTATACGGTAGCAAGATTTTTCCTCTGTATATATGATCAGACTAGTTCCTTTTGTTTTTCTTTTTCTATCCCCAAAACATACATGCCGCAGGCCGCAATATATTAATCAACCAAAATCCATTCAACGGCGAGTTTTTTCACATCGCTTGAAATGTACAATCTTATTGAGAATAGCACGAGGAACTGCTTAACTTTGAATTAGGAGTACTGGGACTACAGGACTAACAAAACCCACAAGATATACAACCATGCTAGCTGTATAGTCGCTAATCAGCTGCTTAACATCTGCTCGACATACGTTGCACATATGTCGAGCAGGTGTAATGTGACGTGGACCTTTTTTTTTTTTTACACCTAATGTGATGTGGACTTGTTAACTTTGTATGTCTGCAGGATGTAGCGTTCAGTGTTTAGATCTTATTAATTAATACTATAGGGTTTCTTTAGAGTGAAGCACCGGCATAAATAGCTAGACAGGCAGATATTTATGCAAATCAACTTAGTACACTCATTACCAATAAATTTGTGCAAATCCTAGGTAAAATTTGGCATTACCAATATTTTTTGCACTTACGTGTTTTGTTGGTACTGTACTATTTTAGTGGAAAACCAAACATTGACAAATACTATTCAAAGTGTTAAATTATAATTTGGTATGGCACATTTTGATTCCAAATCAGAATAATCATAAATTTGAAGGCAACAAAGTCATTTTTCGTTTGGCCCACACAAGTGGAATAATGGAATCAAACAAGTAGGACTGAATAGCAAATAATTAAAACTTCTAGGAAAATGACACTTGAGAATCCGTTATTTCGAGGATGGCAAATAATTGGGAAAAATCAATCTGTAATTGGTATTAGCTCCAATAAACTAATACGGCAATAAGAGACATCATAACAAAGGACAACGAAGTCAGGACTCAGGAACCAAACGAGACACAGGAAAATATGGGGGATGACAGTGTCGATCTCACCCTACTGCCGAACGGCAGGCTTAGCCTCCTCTTTGTTCCTGTATTCACACAGTGCAACGATTACTATCATTCGTGCAAAAGCAAGACATCTTGACGAGCTGAAAGTTTGAGCTGATCAGATGTTGTTTCTGTTAACAAGAGGGCCCTCACTGTCAGTGGCGGACCCAGGATTTTCTTCCCGGGTGTGCCCATAATCAAACAAATCAAAATGATCAAGCACAAACATACTGTTAAGTCACAAATTGTCCAAAAAATAGTGCAGAAAGTCTGAGTGATGCCTTAAATTTGCGAAATATAATAAATTGGTTCAAAATAACTCTTACATAACTCAAAAGATAAAATCAGAAATATGAAGTCCTGTCCTATGAGATGCAGAATCTGAAATCTTAGGTGTCTTTCTATAGAAATCGAGTATACTGTCCCTGTTCGTCTTCATATCTGATTAAATCAAGTGCCTACTGCCAGCATAGTGCCTACAAATCAGAAGAAATGAAGAATACACCTTCAATTTTCTTTACTAGTTGATTTCCCTCGCCTCAGAAAGACTCAAAAGAATGAATCAATGAGTAAATTTGCCAATTTGGACTTTGGAACCATACCAAGAATCGAAGAACGAGAAGGAGAAGTGGAGACCGGAGACGCCAAGTCGCCAACACTCCAAGTACAGGCTCCAGCAGCCGCTCGGCCTCGGCGAGTCGGCGGATGCAGGCCGCACCACCGCCAGGCGCCAGCACCTAGCAGGCCAGCAGC
>CM002481.1:2823552-2896812 GCA_000325765.3 Leersia perrieri
GCGAGTCGAGGTGGGGAGAGCCGGAGAGGAGAGGAATGAACGAGTGCCCTTCCAATCCATTGCATTGTCTGAGTCCCTAAATGGCTAAATGGGCTTTTGGTGCTTACAATTGAGTCAAGAGGTACACCCATATCTCAGATTTGGCCCAATATGACTACTACGTACTAAAATTTTTTCGTTTTTTTGGGTATGCCAGTGCCCCATGGGCACCCCCCCTGGGTCCGCCAATGCTCACTGTTGTTGACAAGATGTGGAATGTCTGGCTGCCTGGTTGGAGTATACGGTGCATGTACAAGTCTTCAGTCTTTTTCTGAATGTTACTGACGAGGAAATGTTTGTCTCAAAGAGAAGAATGGTCTCTGTTAACAGAAAGACCGTCAGCACCGACCAATCGGGAAACGGCATTGCCAAAACATTGACATCTTTGGTTAATGGACTCTCTGCTGCCCCATTTATTGCGAAATATGACGAGACATAAACGTCAGGGTCTGAGGGACGTACAATTAGTTCCCCAAAAAAATCAGGAAAATTCTTTCCCTGTTGCAGAGTGTGATCATTCATTGAGACGTCGAAGTGGAAACCCACCTCCACTATTTGGGCTTGAATAGAATTCCAGCCCACTTGAGGGCTTGAGGCCCATTTATATTTGCCCGTAATGGAATTCCGGTTGACGAGTGGCCTGTTACAAATGGGCCGAAACGGGATTCTGGCCTACGAGCGGTATCAGCATCACCGCCCGGATCGCCGACTCGCCGGCAAAGTCCGACCGCCGCCGCGCCACCATCCACACCCACGAAAATTGCTCGTCGGAGTGCATCGGCGGCGACACGGCGGCGGCGGCGGCGGCGGCGGCGGAGCTCCGCCTTCCCGCAGGTCAAACGGTTTCGCCCTTTGTCGTTCTAGATAGTTCTGGGCTCTCTGGCCCAGTGGAAGGTAGTAGCTGGCTTCTCCTCTTCCTCTCGACTCTTCCCCCACCTGAACCCAACGCAGATCGATCCCTCCCTTCTCCGCGACTCTTCTACTCGTCGGCCGGTGATGGAGTCGCCGGAGCCCTCCTCCTCCTCCTCCCCGGTCCTCCTCAACATCGGTGCGCCTCGCCCCCTTCTTCCCTATCTCAAAATCGCTTGAATTTTGGAGGGTGATTGTGATGGGTATGGTATGGCTATGGCGCAGGGGGCAAGCAGTACGCGACCACCATCGAGACGCTCACGCAGCGGGAGCCCAATTCCATGCTCGCCGCCATGTTCAGCGGCAGGCACACGCTCCCCCGCCACCCAGACACGGTGTGTTTCCTTCCCTAATTGGTGAGTTTCAGTGCAGCTCTCAGTAGTTGTAGCCTCAGTGAATGGACGAACGGTGGGTGGGTTGCAGGGCATGGTGTTCGTGGACAGGGACGGGAAGCATTTCAGGCATGTCCTCAATTGGCTCAGGGACGGCGCCGTGCCAGCCATGTCGGAGTCCGAGTACCAGCAGCTCCTGCGAGAAGCGGAGTACTACCAGTTGCTCGTAATATTAGGAGTTCTCGATTGAAACATTCTTCGATTCATCGGGTTCCAGCTTCAGACCATCCGTTTTGTCAAAACATGATGGTTTGTTTTGCAGGGTTTGGCTGATTGCTTAAATGAGAAATTGGGTTGGAAAAAGGATGAGATCTTTTCGGAGGCCGAATTGACACGCAAAGATGTGATCAAATGCATCCAATCTCCGAGAGTCAGATTTCGTGGTGTCAATCTGTCTGGCCTTGATCTATCCAAACTTGTAAGGTTTTATTGTTGTTCTCTATTGGAATTGCTCATATTTATTATCATACCATTCTAGGTGCCCTTAGCAACTCTGATTACTGTACATATTCAATAGAAATCAGTAAAATATTTTATAGTTTTCTTCAGTTTCTTGTTTATTTAGTCAGTTCAACTATTATCAATGCATTTTTATGGTCTACAGGACTTATCAGAGGTGGACTTCAGCTATGCATGCATAAAGAACGCCAATTTCAACTCTGCTTATCTTCGTAAAGCAAAATTCAGGGTATGGCAGTCACAGCTAAGTTCCTACTACTAGTTGTCTGTCTGCTTTTGATGGGTAGCAGGCCTTGGAACTATGCGAGTTATTCTAATAGTTCAAGGCATTTTAGTTCTATGTTACCAGCTATAAACAATTTTGTGAGACTTCCTTGTATGACTCTCAAATGCTGTATCAGTAATACCTTACCCTGCATGTTCTTGACAGCTGACGGAAGCTACTTGTTCTTCATTTCAAGGCGCAAATTTACATGAGTAAGATGGTCCACCGAGCTTCTTGTAGGCTTGTACATAGGTTCTAAGATGGAGATAGAGATGTTCTCTCCTTTCACCTTTGTTTTTTAATTGGGTGCATAAGCAATCAGCTAACCATCGATTTCGTCCTTCTGTGTAATTTCTGTTTTGCTGTGCTATTTGTAATTGTTTGGTTTGGAATAACAGGTGTGAGCTTATTGGAGCAAATCTTGAAGGATCTGTTCTAGATAAAGCAAACCTTCAAAGTGTAAACCTACAGGGTATGTAGTCCCTTTTTTTACCTGTCATCAGTCTTATGTTTATCTATTCATGGTTTTCTGAAAACAATGATATTATTTGCTAGCTTCTCCTTTTTCTTCATTTTCTTGGCTTTGAACATCTTTTATACTCTCTCCTGCTCATTTAGTTATAGAAAATGTAGCCTATTTTGTTCTCGCTGCTATGCTAGTTGATTCACCATATTCTTCGAAAAACCAAGTAGGAAATGATTGAGTTGCTAGGCTTTATTTGCAGATGCATGCCTAAAGCAATGTTGCTTCATTGAAACGGATCTTCGTTCTGCTCATTTACAGGTTTGCAAGTTACTGGCTTATTGCACATAGTGTGTTTAACAAATATTCCCAGATTGCTGCTCTGCTAAAAAGTGACAAATTATGGCGAACATTAGCATAAGCAAAACATGGTCTTTTACCTTCTTTTTTTTTGTTTTAGAAGTTAGTTTTCTGCTGATAAAGGTGATCGAATATAGACTTTCCATCCTTGCAATATTTTGCACTATCCAAATTTCCAGAATATGGCTACAGAATTCTGTACTTGCTCAAAAGTATTAGCTGCAAATGGACACATACATATTTTGTCCGTATAGGGCTGTATCACCTCTTCAAAATAGTTGAATATGGGCATAGATGCTCTCCACATAATGGTTTTCAGTAACTTCAAATACATTGATATTTGGGTTCTAATTATTCATTTCCTTTGTGTCTTATTGTCTATCCGATTGGATTTTCAGGGTGCTAACCTTGTGGGTGCCAACTTGAGTGGAGCTAATCTTGAAGGGGCCAATCTCAAGGTAGCAAAATACCTCGTTCAATAAATCAACCTGCACTTTCTCCCTTGCCTGTTATATGTACTATGTTTGAGAAAAGCTACTTGAGGGAGTTTACCAAGAGCTCTTACACAGAGCCAGAAAATTTAATTTTAATGCATCCAAGTATTCTTTAACTGCCAAGCTTGAAAAAAGTGTCTGAAGCTTGTACTAGGAAATAATGCTAGTGGAAAATCACCAGATGTTCCAAAGGCATGAAATGATAATATGATGTCTGCGTCATGTTTTGCTTACAAAATATTAACAAATAGGATTTGCGGAAGAAATCTTATGTAGTAAACTGGTAATAATCTTGATCGATAGTAATGCTTGCGTGTAAGGTTATCTTTGCAAGTATGTGATGCTTGACTTGAGTGGAAATGTTTCGACTCGTAGTAAGCTGTGCTAATAGTGCAAATCCCTTAATAGTTTGCTTAGAACCATAAACCATGACTGTTTTATATGTATAATGTATTGTAGCTATATGGTCAACTTATTGTGCACTAATGAAAGGTCATTGGCACAAGCACCAATCACTCTTTTCTGGTGCCTTACCTGACATTAGATTCAGTTCCTTGTCCTCATTTGTCAGTTATACTTCTTATATCTGCTCTAAGCTAGACCGATCGATTTGCAGGGAGCTAAGTTGGCCGGTACAAACTTTGAATGTGCAAATCTTCAGCGAGCCTACTTACGAGAAGTTGATTTGCGTGAAACTGTATGCTGTCCTGCTTCTTGCTTGCCTTTTTTCCCCTTGTCAGTCTATCTGAACAGAATATTTTTCTTTTGCCTGCCAACATTTGGGGGTCACAACTACTTATCTACTGGAGTACTACTTTATTTCAGTCCTTTGCAAATATGACGATGTAGACCTACTATATCTCACTTGTTTCTGTTTTACTCACTATTGTGCAAGTGCTTTATACTGATCCGATATAAACAGAATCTAAGCTTGCTTGTTAAGCTATGTTTTACTTTGATGAGCAGCATTTAACTGGTGCTAAGCTTGGAGGAGCAAATCTGCTTGGAGCTATCAGATAATACCAGGGAAGAAGCTATATATCATCTACATTTACAGTTGAACTGGAAGTGGCGCCTTAGCACCTCGAACATGATCTTGCCTGCACCAACGGTTTTTTCAGGGTAAATAGTTTCTTACGGTCGACCGCAGATAGACACGCAGCTTTAGTTGGTTGTTGTACACTATATCCTTGTCACATCCTTCTGATTTAAAATTTCGGTGATGAATTGTAGGATGCAGCTAGTTGCTTAGTATCACTGTATCACACTTCACCATGGATAGAAGATGTTCGATTCTATACATTCCAAAGTAGGAATTTGGGATATTGTTGTGGACAATGATTGCCTGAAATTTTTAGAGGAAAATGTATATGCGTTAAAGTGCATGCAATTTTCTGTTGATCATATCTACATTTCACTTAGATCATGGTCTCATTTAAAAGAAAATTTTGGATGCTGTTGAAATGACCCATTGTAGATGCCGCAGGTCTCACAGAACTGGTATCATGTTTGTTTGGGATATAATTTACTTGCACAGAACACTTACATCTCCACACACGTATTCCGAAAGGAAACGTTGGCAATAGGTAGCAATCATTCACCATTTATGTATGTACACAAGGACACCGAACGTGCAAGCTACGTGCGGCTTCCGAACCTTACACGCATCATGATCACTTCAGTGTGGCAGAAGTCCATAGCGATCAGTGGTCAGAGAGCCCGGAGAAATGTCCTCCGCCGCTCGCCGTCGCCGGCGCCGCCGACGGATCCATCAGGCCGACCCTATACTTGGCGTAAAACCCAGCGGCGGCCACCAATGCCAGCACGACGGCGAGGATCACCGACCACGGCGTCTTCCTCCGCCGCCCCGTGACCACGGCCGCCGGCGCCGCCTCCTGCCTCCCTCCATCGCCGTCGCTGCCGTTCTCCTCCTGCTGCTCCTTCTCTTCAGCTTTTGCGGCGGCGACATGAGCGGCGGGTGGTGCGGCGGCGGCGGCGGCGTTGGGCTTTTCCGGTGCTGCGGCGGCGGGCGGCGGCGGCGGCGCGTTTGCCGGCGAGAGCTTGGGCATGGTGATGTAGAGGACGCGGTCCTTGGAGTCGAACCTGGCGCGGACGTCGCCGGCGTTGCAGTCGTCGGGGACCTGGAAATCCTTGTGGAAACGGCTCCACCGGTCGCCGGCGACCTGACGCTCGCCGCTAATCCGCAGCTTCCCGTGGTTGTCTATCTGCACCCTCAGCTGCTCCTTCTTGAACCCTGCAAACAACACACATGTGACAAAACGTGCATTGGCACAATAACTTCTTTAGATAGTGGATGGTGCGATCGTTTTGTTTATTTTAGTAAGTATTTAGCCACATGAAAAAGGTGATTTATGGATAACTTTTATATTAGTGTCATTCATGACTTGAAATCGAATGCTTGAAAAGAAGACCACGATGAAAACACCTCAAATTCAAATTTAAGTTTTAAAAAATCAGTTTGGCTATGCCTTATAAGCCAACGACGAAACGAATGAGACTGAATTGAATTAACCGGGGGAGAGGAATGTATCATGCTTGCCTTCTGTGGAGAGATCGATCTGGAGGACCAGGACCTTCTTTTCGGCCTCCTCGACGAGCTTATGCGGCGGCACGAAGTCGGAGTAGGTACGCGGCGCGGCGGCGGCGGCGGCCATGGTTAGCTGTTTGATCACTAATCGGTCAGGTGGTCGGGCTAATTAAGCTAGCTATCAGGTATGGATTGATCAGTTGCAGGTGGCCGTCGAGCTGATTTGAGGTGGAAGCTGCTGTGTCCGTGTGCATATATACTGGGAGGTTCAATGTTGTTTAATTTGGAGTGCAAAGTGGGTACGATGTAGTTTAATTTGGAGTGCAACGCAGGAGGAAGGATTGCTTCGTTTGCAAAGAAGCAGGGGACCGGGAAGATAGCTTGCTTGGTTAATTGGTTGCGCTCCCTCGGTGATATACCTTTTCTTTCCCTTGCAAGCGCATAAAGATTACTTGTTCTCGTTCTTGGTTCCAATTTTAAAAAATACAAATGTTCCTGCAATTTCCTGTGATTTTCTAAAGGATTTGAGGTATACACTATTCCATTCGGTTTTTAATGTGTAACACCATTAAATTTAAAACACATGTTCGATCATTCGTCTCAATACAAAATTTATGCAAATATCATTTATTTTTGTTATGAATTGTTTTTAATTAAATATATTTTATGTATGACTTATATTTTTTATATATTTGTATATTTTTTTAATAATACTCCATTCGTTCCAAAACGAGTTCGTTACTGCAATTATCAAACTTTTTCAATTTAAACATAAAAAATAAAAATAATTGATCATGTAAATATAGTGTCCCTAATTTGTCACTAAACAAGCTACAATATCATATATAATATGTAGCTTTTTATTTACGAATACCTATTTTATGAATATCGTTGGCCAAAATACTGTGTTGAAGAACGTATCCAAGTTGAAAAATAAACTTAATTTTGGAGGGAGTACAAATGATCAAACATATGTTTGAAAATTAATAGCGTCAAATGCTAAAACCAGAGGGAATATTACTGTTGACACGCAGGAAAAGATTTTCTACAGTATACTGTCGGCACGGTAAAGGGATAAAAACCAGTGGGCCTTGGGCCGTCGTCCCGGCCCACTCTCCAGGTCAAAGTCAAACCTCTCCTCCATACTCGCGTCTTCCAGCCGAGCCGACGACGAGGAAATGCTCTAGAAGAGTAACCGGTGGACGTGGACGGATAGATCGGGCGACACGTGGTCACGAGGTGGCGAGCTGCATGCGCCCATGCACGCAGAACGATGCACGCAGCACGCAGCAACGCACCAACCAACCAGCGATCGAGTTAACACTAGTCTCATCTCACTCGATCACATCGCCTTCACTGACTCTCCCACACCACGCACACCTCTCTCACTGCGCACCACCACACCCAAATTACACCGACCCGGCCGCATGGCCATGGACGCGGCCGATGGGCTGAAATCGGCGCCGGAGGCGGTGGGAGTGGGCGGGCGAAAGCACCTCTCCTCCATCGCCAACCACGTGCTCCGCCACTGCTCCCTGTGCGTATACATACTCTCTCTCTCCGCTAATTACGCGCTTGCGCGTATTAATCCTAATTAATCAACGTAACCCTCCCTGTTCTTTTCATTTCTGATTAATTTCTCCATCGTTAACCGTAGCAGCTGTGTGTGTGTATTTGTGCTGATGCAAATATGATCTCGTACATGTTGGGTGTAAAAATATGAATCGCTCGATTTATTACTTGTCGTTGTTTTTCCTTAATTTGTTGATGCAGTCTTGTGCTTTGATCCCGTACATGTTTGGTGTAAAATATGAATCGCTCGATTTATTGGGTGGGAAGTTCACTGGAAATCAAGCTGAATTGTGGTTGCCGTAGTTCTGTTTGGGCATTCGGTTTGACTACATAAAACGCTTCCAGATTGACGCTCTGGCGTGTCGGTTCTCTACAGTTACTAGTGCACTGTGCTGTTCTTTTTTTAAGAAAACCGCACAAGAAACTGCACTGTAGTTGTTACATATCTGTAACTATGATCCATACATACATGTACCAATACGGTTTGAATTATTTATAAGTATATCATACTAATTATTTTCTGTTCATAAATAGTCCCAGATAGCACAACAGTAAACACTTTGTTGTAGTAGTAGTAGTTATCTTGCGGAAAGATAAACTAAAGTTTTCTCGTGTTTTTCTATTAACAAACTCATTGTCACCGTGTATAGCAGCTATTCTGTATCAGTGCAAGCTTCTAGGTAATACTTAGTATAGCTTCTCTAGACTAGACATAACAGAGTGACAAAAATGTTCACGGTGTACAGGACATTGGGCAGAAGTGTTGATGAATTGGTTGCAGACTTTGAGCTGGGCTTGAAGACTGCTGCAGTGGATAACTATTCAAGAAGACTCGTCGAATTCTGTAGCCTTCAGGCGTTGCAAGTTATTACATCTGTTGATTTAGGAGACAAGATCCATGACGGATCGCTTAGTCGGTTCACGTTTGATATGATGCTGGCTTGGGAGACACCCACTCCTTCAGATCAACAAGTCACCATGGTTTGTAATTTTGTATATTTGTGTGAAATCATGTGTTTGACTTCTGAACTTACTTAGCAATGTGGCAAACACTGCAGGAGAGCATAGCTAAAGAAAGAGAAGACAGGAAAGAACCGGCTGGAGCAAATGAAGCTGTGATGGGCGATGAGACCTCACTGTTCTATTCAGATATGATGCCTCTTCTTGTATGTGAACACATAGCTGATTAATTTCATTAGTGTAAAATTCCTGCAAGCGATTCATCGGTTAAAAACGTTTTAGGTAAATGAAGAACCGACGGTTGGAGAAGATACGTATGTGTGGTTTGGATCTATATTCCCTTTGGCATGCGATGTTATCAATGCTCGATTCACCTTTGAAGCCTTGACTGCTACAACAGCTAATAGGCTTCATTATCCTGCTTATGACAAATTCCTTAAAGAAATGGATAAGTATGCAACCACTTCACATTCATATCTCATATATTCTTCCTCTTTTGCAGACATAAGTAGAATTGCATGAAACACCACTTTCATACCTTCCCTGCTGGATAACGCGGGAGAAAAAAAAAAAGAGAGAGAAATATCATAACGTTGAAATTGGCTTTTCATAGGTCTTCCAATTTCTTGCAAAAAGTGCCAACTCCAACAGGAAATGAACTTGCTGAAGATGAATTCATCTTGCACATCGAGGGGACAGCAGGAACACAAAGAGTGGTGCGGCACATCGGGACCAGTAGTTGGCCAGGTCATCAATCTGATGAGTGCATTCTTTCTGGATTTCAGGTCCTACCATTTTACATTGCTACTTTGGTGCATAGCATTTACATATGAATGGAACGTTTGTTGTATACTATACAGGCAGGCTGACTCTGACAAACAAAGCACTGTACTTTGAGGCTTCTGGGAAATTTTCATATGAGACTGCTTTCAAAGTTGAACTTTCAGGCAGTGAAATAGAACATCAAGTTAAAACTATTTCAACTGGTCCTTTTGGTGCACCATTGTTTGATAAAGGAATCGAATTTGAACTGTGAGTTCCGTCTTACATTTCCCCCTTTTGTGTTCATATGGACAGTTCACTTACAAATACTATCGTTTTTTATGTTTTCATACCTATCATTTTATTCCTCTTACAAAGAATATCGGCAGTAATTATTCATCTATGCAGACCAGAACCTTTGGTTTTGGAGTTCCCTGAGATGACCAGCTCAACAAGGCGTGATATGTGGCTTACCCTGATAAGGGAAGTAATCTTCCTTCACCGTTTCATATCAATGTACAGTATAGACTCCCCTATTCACAAATGGGAGGTACATTCAAGAATCATATTGGGGGTGATAAGGCTTCATGCTGCAAGAGAGATGCTAAGGATGTCGCCACCACCGCCCTCTAGCTTCCTAGTATTCTCTCTATATGATGAGCTACCTAAAGGTGATTTTGTGCTTGGACAACTGGCGAATAATCTGAAAGAGACTTCAACAATAACTCCACTCAGTGCATCGCATGTGTTCAAGGGTTTAAGCAAGTCACACCGGGTAGCTTTAAGTGCAGAGATAGCAAAAGAGCATGACATGGACTCAAGTAGCCATGAACAGCCCTTGGCATCCCTTGAAAACACTATCGAGCAAGTAAGAGACGAAGCCCGGGAGGTCACCGTCGCCAACGCTCCTATCGAAGGAATGAAGGCGGAAGGTATCACTGATAGCCTTCTTGTATTGGTGGTATGGCCATGTCTTTTATGTTTATTTTGTTATTTTTTCTCTGGTCTGTCATTTTTATTTCATCTGAACTAATTTAATCAAAGTTGTGTTCAATGAGTTTAATTAATTCTTTTTAATGCAGGGGTTAGTTAGCCCCATGAGCAAATTGCTTCCAGTGGTCCAAAAGATAACCTCGTGGGATAGACCACTTGTTACTGTCGGTGTCCTTGCCATGATTGTGTTAACCATATACAAGTAAGATCTACATACCTCATTTAAATGGTAAACATTTCTTACATTTCACTCTGGAAATAAGCAAGGAATAAAAGATACAAATTCCTCTTTTTTTCAATAAAAAATGATGCAGAGAGTGGGTCGGTTTTGTGTTATCGGCATCCCTCATACTAGCGGCGGGCTTCATGGTTTGGGCTAGAAGAAGAAAAATCGGCACACTGTGCTCAGAGGTGATCATCGACACTTCCTCGGACAAGACAACAATGGAAAGTTTAGTGGAAGCACAACAAAGCCTGAAAAAAGTGCACGAGTACATCAAGACGACAAATGTTGTGATCCTCAGGGTATCGTCGATCATGCTAGCGAAGTCACCAAAGGTATCGATCAAAATTCATCACACCACCGATCGATCCCTCCACCATGCCATTTCATTTTCATTCATCTGGTCTGCGCATGATTTTATATGTTTGCAGCACACAGAAACTGTGATGTGGATGCTGGCTGGGCTGGCGGTGGCGCTGGCCGTGATCCCTTTCAAGTACATCCTGATCGGGCTGATGTCTGTTGGATTCATGTCGAACACGAGGATTGTGAAAGCCATGTCGAACCCGCAGGGCAGCAGGCGGTGGAGGGAGTGGTGGGAGTCCATACCTGCCGTCCCAGTTCGTGCCGTTGAAAGTAGTGCTCTGTGAAGTGCTCGACGAAATGTCTGCAGAAAATCCTCGGTATTGTGCAGCTACAAGGCTTAAGCTACATATATTATGTTTTTGTTCAGAAACGTTGCGCCATACTGTCATCATTTTCCTCAGTGCCTCAGTGTGAACACCTGATAAAAATGACAGAGCATGTACCAAGGAACAGTTTGTTAGATGTTAGTGTTAAGAAGTAATTCTGCCAATGTGAGTTGATAAATAAAGGGCAGTGGTGTAGAGTTTTTGGAAGCTGTAACAGTGTAACTCTGCTATTACTACATAAAATTTCTCCAGGTTTGATCAAGTATAAAGAAAAACATGTAACATCTATAATATCACATTAGTATCATCAAGTTTATTCAAGTTTGAGTTAAGACAAGATCAAAACGTATTATAATCTAGTATAACAGAGGGAGCAATAATTTGGTCTTTGTTCTGAACTTTCGCACGGAACTCTTTGGAACCAAACTCATCATCTGAACAAAGACCTTATTCAGATCAGGTCAGTAGGTTTCCAGAACAACATGGGTGTATAATGTGAATAAATGATATGCTTATCAGAGACATTGAGCTCATCAATTCAGAAGCCAAACGACCCCCTTCCCAATCACAGGGAGCCAGCAATCTTCATGTCTGTCCCCTTCAGAGTTAAAAAAAATAAAGTAATTCATATTACAGATAATTTTTTTTGTCTAAGATTATCCGCTTAACCAACTTAACGACCAAATGATATCTTAGCTTGGAATGTTGCATCTTGCACGCGTGTTCAGATCCAGACAATTACCCCTTTGAGAACCGTATTTTCCGATTTGAGTAACTCCTTGGTCCTTGGAGATATTTTACCAGCCGAGCCGAGCTATCCCAATCCAAACGAACACTCTACTCTCGGATGGATAGATTTTGGGAAAAACAAAAAAGCGCAGTTCAGTTGAACCCGCATGAACAATCGATGAACTAGGCGAGCCAAGCCGTCCATGTCCATCCACTGATCCATCCACCCCCACCCCCACCCACAAGCCGGCACGGCAGCGGCTNTTAAAAAAAAAAAAGCAGAGCCGCCGCGGCCGCCCTTCTCTTCTCCACTTTTCGAGTAGAAACCGCCACCCATTTCGATCCTTCCCTTCGCCTCGATCAAATTCCCCACCTCAATCTCTCTCTCCCCAAAACCCTAGCCGCAATCCCAACCTCCCCCGCCGCCGCTCGCCGGAGCAAGCGGCCGCGCTTCCGTCTCCGCCACCAGGCGGGGGGAGCGGCGGTTGCCGGGAGCTCACGCGGCGCCGATCTCGACGGTGTTCGCTTCTGCGGCGAATCTGCCCCCGTCCGCATCGGCGCCTCGCTCGCCGCGCTTGCTAAGCTAATCCACCCCGAGGGAGATCTCGACGACGCGCGGGCGCCGGCTCGTGGTCGCCTCGGGGACGAACAGCTTGGGGGCGGCCGCCGCGCGATGGATGAGTTCAAAAGCCTAGAGGTGAAGGAGGAGGAGGAGGAGGAGGAGGTGGGGGACGGGTGGTTGCAGGTGGTGCGAGGTAAGAAGAAGAAGCGGCCGAACGGGCAGGACGGTGGTTCGGGTTCTGGGTCGGGGGCGGTGATGGTGGCCAAGGACAAGGCGGCCGCCGCGGAGCCGTGGACGACGAAGGCGAAGGTGTCGTTCCATGATCCAAGCATCCCGCGGCCGCAGGACGTGTACGCAATCAGGGTGAACAACTACAACGTGCCGTTCGACCATGTGTGGCTGGAGCGCAGCGAAGATGGCAGCCCTATTCACCCTCTGGTTAGTGTTTTGGTTCGTCCGTTCGTAGCTTGTTTTTCCTTTTGAGCCTTTTTCCTTTTCTGTCGTTTGGTGTGTTCAGGATGAGGAGCTAGGAAGCCCTTGATCAATGTTAAGACATGATATGACCAAATATGGTTTTACCTTGCCTTTTGTAGTGTTCCATTTGTCATTCAATCAAGTATTGATGTTTCTTGACCAAAAACTGAGTCTTGCTTGGGTAAGAAATAGAATGTCCTACTTTGGAGTATGTCTTAGGACAGAATGCCTGGGTATTCTTGATAAACTGTAAGATGGCATGTGTAGAAAGAACTGGGAAAGTAACATTTCTTGATCTCTTGTTTTTGTGGGATAATCAATGTATTGTTTATTATCATGTTGAAAATTAGCGAAAAGTAAGCATTTACATGTTAACTTAGGCCTAACTGAATTTGGTACCAGAATTAGTATGAATGCTGTCATTTCAAAGAAAAAGGCTAGGGCGACATGTAAAGTGAAGTTAGTACTATATTTTGCTTTCTTATTCATGTAGAGCTATTTGAGGCTTGTTGTTTATCTTCTGTACTTATTAATCACAGGTGAAAGAATTGATTTTCTTGCATATCCAATTATGCATGCATGAAATATGATGTAATATGCGCTCATCTTGCAGGAAAAGCTGCCAGTGGAGCAGTTTATTGACAGAAATGTTCCTGAAAGTGAGCCTGTAAAGCCAGCTGATTTGGAGGATACTCCATTTACGCTAGTTGAAGATAAGGATGGTTTAGCAGACTTAGCTAAAAAGTTGAAGAGTGTAAATGAATTTGCTGTAAGCATTTGTAATTATTTTTTGTTTAACATTCAAATGAATATATATATCATACTTCATTTTATGTTTGCATTATGTTAAAGTTGAACAGCTAGAGTATTTTGTCTCATGTAGCATGCATATCCTCTTGAAAAATCCGTGATCATGCTTCCCTGACATCAGTCCTTGATAGTGGATTGTCATACTTGCACACAAATCTTGTCAGTAATTTTCGATAAAATGTGCTGAGGTAGACATAGGTGTAGCTGTTGTTGGAGTGTACCTTCTCTTTACCAGGTGGGAAGTTGCTTTTATGATCTGGTACATTGATTTTGACGTCATATTGTGCTCTTGAGTTTATTTTGATTAGACCAGTAGGACTCTACTATTTCTAGAACTGTGTGACAAAAATGCACATCCTAGCTCCTTAATGTTTTCATTTTACGTATTATCATCAGATTCCAGTCATAAATTTAACTAGCTGACATTTGTAAGGATTAAACCATTTTATGTCGGATTAAACCATTTTATGTCCTAATCTGAGAGCTTCTATTGTAGCTTTTGATTTAGGATTCAAATGAACTGATATATGCTTTACTCTGATGGACACACTGTTTGCTTGTATGTTTCCTTCCTTTGCCTTGTCTGGAAACACCATTAATTTTCTACACAAATGACACTGCGTTGCTTTACTGGATTCTTAAAAAGAGCATATGACATGCTTTCTTTCTTTTGTTTTCTCTGCATTTTTACATTTCATTTATGTTATGTCGATCTGTCATGGAATAAAACAACTTCTGAGGTCTTGCAGTGTTAGCAACTTAACCTTGGTTCTGGTCGTGTTGTTTTCAGGTTGACTTGGAGCACAATCAATATAGATCATTTCAGGGTTTGACCTGCTTGATGCAGATTTCAACAAGAACAGAGGATTTTATTGTAGACACCCTTAAACTTCGCATATACATTGGCCTCTATTTGAAAGAACATTTTAAAGATCCAACCAAGAGAAAGGTTCTTTCTGCATCCTCCAATTGTTTGTCATTTTCTAGAGGAGAAATTGTTTTTCATTGTGAGCTTAAATTTCTGGTTGCTTGTTTGTTCTTGTACAAAAAGGTAATGCATGGGGCGGATCGTGATATAATGTGGCTCCAGCGGGATTTCCACATATATGTCTGCAATCTTTTTGACACAGGCCAGGTATTGTGATTAATAATCTGATAATACTAAATGATAAAACTGTGATTCTTGATTGTGCCTTTTAATTTACCTCTTTCTTTAGTCATTTTCAAAACCCTCATTTTATGTCTTATAAGCCGTTGAATTTTCTTTTCAAACTCCAAACAGGCTTCGAGGGTTTTACAGATGGAGCGAAACAGCCTAGAACACCTATTGCGTCACCTTTGTGGAGTCACAGCAAATAAAGAGTACTGCTCTATTTCACCACACATTTTTTAAATATTTGTGCTGACATACATAATTATCTACAATGAGTACCCTTATGACAAAAACACACCCTTTTGTAGATATCAAAACGCTGATTGGAGGTCAAGGCCACTTTCTGATGAGATGATAAAGTATTTAGCCTATAGACCCTATCTTGCATTCCTTTTGGTTTATTGCCTTTTTTTCTTCTTCTTATTTAACTATTTTTCCAGTTTATTCACTTGCAAATAACTCCTGTGCAGGTATGCTAGAGAAGATACACACTATCTGTTGTATATGTATGACTTGATGAAACTGAGACTGCAAAAAGAGTCAACATCTGAAAACGACCTCCTTCTAGAGGTAAATCCTTACTTCACTACTTTGTTTTCCTTTGGTTCTGATCTAAATTTTTAAGTCCTTATTTCCGTAGTCCTTTTCTTCCTGAATGAAAACCTTACCTTAGAACTGCACTGCAGCTTACAAAATGCTCATCATAGCATCTTGTTCACATAAATTTGTGTGCGCATTAGTGGTGTGTGTGTGTGTGTGTGTGTTTTCCGTGTAATCACCCAAAGAAATCGCAATATGTCTACTTGTTCCTGAATCTATTTGGTCGACATATATTGCCAACACAGTATCAAAATGGAAATTCTGATCACTAGTTTTTTATTACTTCAGGTTCAGAAGCGCAGTAATGAAATTTGTTTACAATTGTATGAAAAGGAACTGCTGACAGATACATCTTATCTCCATATATACGGGTTTGTATGCTGTCACTCTCAGTCAGTCCATTTCATTCTATCCCTTAGAAATGTACTTTTGCTTACCTCAGTTATTTCCTTCACCTTTATAACTCAAGTGTATTATTTCAGGTTGCAAGAACATGACCTGGATGCAAAACAATTGGCTGTTGTTTATGTAAGTTTTTTTTTCTTCATGACCTATCATGTATAACGTGGCATTATTCCTAGAAATGAATTTGGCCTACTATATACTAATTCTTGCTATTCTGGCTATATTCATAACTTTAATGACTTGAAGTTTAGGCAAGCCTGTATGTATTATGTCATATTTCCAAATTTTAATTTCTATTTCTTCCACCAAATCAGAGTCATTCAATTGGTGTGTGTGATAAAAATCTCAAATATCCGTTTGCAGGCTCTACATCAATGGAGAGATTATACAGCTCGTGAAGTAGATGAGAGCACTGGTTATATTTTACCAAATAAGGCTTTAATTGAGATAGGTATTGCTGATTTATTTGTGTACTGTAGTTATCGTACATGACATGATGTATTGGTTTGGCTAACTAACTTCTCCATTTCACCCCCTTTTTGAATTCAAAAGCAAAGAAGATGCCTACAGATACTGCAGAGTTAAAAAAAGTGGTGAAATCAAAATATCCATTTGTTGATGAAAGTCTGGACCAAATAGTGGACCTTATCTGGAGTGCAACTGAATCTTCTTATGTCTTTGAAAGCAGAGCTGAGCAACTAAAGAAGGAACGTCTGGAACAGGTGTGGATTTATGTCTTCTTATTTGTCTCTTCGAGGATGGCAGGGACGATCACAAAATGCAATGTCTTCTGTGCTGACATTTAAGCACCTTTGATTGGTTGTTTCCAGCTAGGGGACAGGGTTCAGACTCTATCGTCACCTGAGATGAAAAACTCTCTGACCTTCTCAGGCCCAGCTAGACCATTGGATAAGGAAATATCGAGCAATAACATACATCAGCAGGTAAGGAATTATTTTAGCGCCTGTGTGTTTTTTTTTTGACCCTCCCCCCTTTCCCGTGCGCGTATTTATGTAGCTGCGTTGTGCAGGCACAGGCTACTTTTCAAGAACTGAAAAGACCTATGGCTTTGGGAGCTGCAGTAGGGAATTCAACATCTGGGGCACAGAGGGATTTCTTTGGAGGGTTTTCAAATAAACAGGTATAAGCACATGTTTGTTCTGTACAATGAAAACATTTTTAAGGATTCATTTATATGCATGCGTCTCATTTTATTTTTGAAATGTTATTGAGTTATTGATATACATTCTTTGGTCTTACTGTGAAATGTTTAAAGAATCATTTTGGTTTAGTTCATAATGTTTGTCTTCATTTGTCGTAGGCTTGGAGAAGAATAATATCTAGGGGGAAGGAAATAGATTAATCTGATTTCATTGCTTAACCATAATAGACTCACACCCATCCTTATATAGATGGAATAACTTGATCCAAAGTAAGGATTTGATCTTATCTTTAAATCTCTGATGGACTGTTCATGGGCCTCAACCTCCCCGTTCAAGCCTATGACAACACTATGATTTTTGAAACGAAAATGCTTAAAGAACCTTCACTTTTCTTAATATGCTTGCTACTTTGCTCACATCATTATGTGTACTGCTTTCCATAAAATAAAATTGTCTCCATTTTACTTTTTTCCTGCATGATTCAGCTACGCTTTACTGAAAAATATTTTATATTTTCCCAGTTAGCTTCATAGAGGAATTACAGACTTATGCTTGTTATTTATGCAATTTCAACTTGTCAAAACATTACATGATTGCAGGCTGAGAAGATAGAGAAGGTTAAATCCTATCCAACCTTTTACTACCCCCAGCTTCCAGAATATAGCACTAAAGTTGGGTACGGCTTTCAATCAATAAACCGAACAGGTGCAGGAACAGCACAGCCTCCTGCTGGCAATAAGGAGAGGGATTTCCAGAACCCTAGAAGACGTCAATCTTTCCCACCTTCCGGTAACATTAGTGATACACACCACTAATGCCCTGATACACCTTCAATTCATCCTGTGCAGAAAATAGCTGTAGAGAAAGGGATACTGGGCTCTTTTTACCCGTGCCCCCTCAGGCCTTCCTAAGATTTTTGGCTAGATTAACAGAATATGAGAATAGCCTATACCATTGACAGTAGATGCAGAGCATGGGAAATACTATCTGGATTGACTTGTGTAGTTGTGTGTAACAACTGACAAACATGTGCTGTGCAATTGTGAATACTGGAGTTGTACAAGTGGTATACTGTAATAGTGGTACACATAGCATCAGGATACAAAGGCAGAAAAGGAACACATAACATTGGTCTCTTTTCTTTATTTCCTTTCGGACATCATGCCTTGGAATTATTTGCTGTCGTGTCTTCCTGCTGGTTTCATCGCCCCCTGCTTGCTTTAGTTTCAGTTCATCGTTTGGAGTAGCCGTGTATGAATCTGGTGCTGTTTCTGTCTATGTTCACTCTGAGAGTGTAACATTGGGCTGCACTGCAGCGGTGAAATGGATCTGTGTGTTTTGCGCCCATCAGGTTGAGTTGAGTATTGAGCATGAGAGGCAATGGAACATGTCAGTTAAAGTTGCAGGTATGGCACCGGTCAAACCACGGCACTATGAGCTTTGATATCGGTTCTGCCTTGCCGTTTGTTTGCATCTGTAGTTCTGTTCTGTAATGTTAGCACGAGCTGTTTTCCATTGGCAACGCCGGTTTGATCAAGGCGTTCTACTACCACTTAACTCAACACATGGGTCCATCCTGCTGAGATGAACAAATCGCTCACGCGAAGGCTTCAGAATTCAGATCCTAAACTAGAGTTTTGTTCTTCAACATGCTCCATCCACCATGGCAGCCAACACAGTGACACCAAGATTATCTGCGTCTTTCTTACAGCCACCCAAACCGAATAAACAACACCCAAAATAGTCTTTCGACATCCGGTTAAACGTATAATATGACACCCAAATTTAAAAAAATTTAGAACTAAACAAGCCCTTAGCTGAAACAAGCAGAGAGATCTCCAGATTTGCAACCTGCACAAACCTGACAACTCACAGTCTCAACTTGCCCGCGTGCAATTTGCACCTGCAGCTACTACAAGAGAACACCATAATTTCCATTCCCTTTCCATTGCAACTAGCCCACACCAACGCAGCCAAGCCACCAACCCCCTCCGATCCCGACGCCTATAGAAGTATAGATCCCCTCCCCTTTCTCCATTTCTCCCTAGACAAAAAAGCCCAAAAGGCCAAAACCCTCTTCCCCTCTCCCCTCTCCCCTCCCCTCTCCATTCCGCCGCCATGGCCGCCGCCACCACCACCACCCCCAATTCCCTCCTCCTCCACCGCCGCGCGGCCAACCCATCACCATCCGCGGCGGCATCCCCGCTCCTCCTCCCGACGCGAGCCGCCAGGATCTCCTGCACGGCGGTGGCCACCCCCACGCCGTCCTCCCCCTCCTCCCTCTCCGCCGCCGGCGACCGCGGGGTCTACAACTTCGCCGCCGGCCCGGCCACGCTTCCCCTCTCCGTCCTCCAGAAGGCGCAGGCGGAGCTCGTCGACTACCGCGGGTCAGGGATGAGCATCATGGAGATGAGCCACCGCGGGAAGGAGTTCGACGCCGCCATCAAAAAGGCCGAGTCCGATCTCCGCGCGCTCCTCGCCGTGCCGGACACCCACGAGGTCCTCTTCCTCCAGGGCGGCGCCACCACCCAGTTCGCCGCCGTCCCCCTCAACCTCTGCGCCGACCCCTCCGTCCCCGCCGACTTCGTCGTCTCCGGGTCGTGGAGCGACAAGGCGTTCAAGGAGGCGAAGAAATTCTCCGCCGCCGCCGTCGCGTGGTCCGGCAAGGAAGGGAAGTACACCGCTCTCCCTCGATTCGACGACATCAAACAGAATCCCGAGGCGAGGTTCCTCCACATCTGCTCCAACGAGACGATCCATGGCGTCGAGTATAAGGACTACCCGGAGCCGAAGAACAAGTCGGGGATCCTCGTCGCCGACATGTCATCCAACTTCTGCTCCAAGCCCGTCGACGTCTCCCGATTCGGGGTCATCTACGCCGGCGCGCAGAAGAACGTCGGGCCATCCGGCGTCACCATCGCCATCGTCCGCAAGGACCTCGTCGGCGACGCGCAGCCCATCACGCCGGTGATGCTCGACTACAAGACGCACGCCGACAACGCCTCGCTGTACAACACGCCGCCCTGCTTTGCCATCTACATCTGCGGGCTCGTGTTCGAGGACCTGCTCGCGCAGGGCGGCCTCGCCGAGGTGGAGAAGAAGAACGCCCACAAGGCTGGAATTCTGTATGACACCATTGATGCCAGTGGAGGATACTACATCTGCCCTGTGGAGAAATCCGTGCGATCACTGATGAATGTGCCATTCACCTTGGCCAAGGGTGGGGATTTTGAGAAGCAGTTCATCGCCGAGGCGACGAAGGAGGGAATGGTGCAGCTCAAGGGGCATAGATCAGTCGGTGGCGTGCGCGCCTCCATCTACAATGCCATGCCGCTCGCCGGTGTGGAGAAGCTCGTCGCGTTCATGAAGGATTTCCAGGCCAGGAACCCTTGATTTGGGTTGTGGTTTTATGGTATTTTGATGGTACTTCTTCAGTAGGAATGGTCTGTTCTTCATCATAACGTAATTAGGCTATTCGCAAGAGTTTCTTTGGGCATAAGTGATTTCGATCCATCTGTTGTACTGGTATGGTAACTATTTTGTGATGCTGCTGCTACTTTTCATGTGTTTATGGGGGGTCTCATTCCCATTTCGTGCCATCGAATGTTGCTATGGGAATAAAGGTAGATTGTTAGTTGAGGAGTATATGCTATTGTTGCATAAGAATTAAGAATAAATTTGCTTGGTCTTCTTGTCTGATTATTTCTGCCTTGTTTTCTTGTGTTGTCATTTTTTTCATTTCAGAAATATTTTGTGGATAACTGTTCATTCGGATCATGTAAATTTTTTAGATTTGGGTGAAATGTTAAGCTCCTGTATGTATCCATGGTTGTAATTTCAGATAGATTTTGTCCATTGTGAGGGTCAAGCACAAAGCAGATTGCTAACTTGCTGTAGTTTGGGCGGTTGGTGACCCAGTGAGCTCTCCAGAGTTTGGTGATGAAAGAGTATTTTTGCTAGTTCTTGTGTCTCTGTCAGGACTGGGCTCACTGAGATGATACGTTGAATCATATGAGTGTGACAGCGGTTTGTTGCAAGGCAGCAATTCATTGCAAAAATCTCATCTAACCTCGAAATTTCAAACTGCACGTTTGGTAAATCTGTGAGTATCAAATCACAAGACAGTGTATTTGACCTTGTTCAGTCAATACTTGAAGCAGAGCAGCAATGATCCTTTTGTATACCTTAACATGCCAAACTTGTACTATACTGTTAGTATAGTAGTAGCATGTTATCCTTTTCATTTGATAATATTTGTTTTCTAGTTGTGTATGTACAATGAAAAGCTGTGAGTTCCAGTCTAATGTTGATCGGTTGATGTATCTTTTTGTTTATAGAGACGTGAAGAATCCCAAATGCATTGTTTGCCTTTCTGAATCTTCGGCATTTTCGAGTGAGACGATCACTAAACCTGGGGTATACTAGTACCACTTGGTAACCACATGATGTCATCGATGATTAATCCCCCGTTTGGACTCTTCGTTTCGTATTGTTAATCTATTCGGCTAAGTGGATATTTCTGTGGCAGCTTTCTGCATCTCCGGTAGAATTTTAGATCTTTATTGTTTTGTTTTGCTGTGCTTTAAGCCAAAATAAGTGCAGAAATTTTTGTCCCACCAACCACCCCTGGAAAAGTCCCCAGCCGAAAGCAAATGTTCATCTGTTTTCCTAGTATCACTGTTTTTTTTTTTGAGATACTACGTATTTTCCTAGTATCACTGTTGGAGGAATATTAGGATATGATTAAGCTGTATCGAATTCCTTCTTCAACTACTTTATACTCCAACAATCAAAACCCAGAAGGTAAGAAAAGTTCAGAAGAGCACCTGCTACCTTACCAGTTCATTCTGATTTCTGAATCTTCAAAAACCAATTAATCAAATCGTGACACAGATTTTTAATCGAATATTAGGCCCAACATTAAAAGAGAAAGCCCAAATTACTCTTCCTAGAGGCCCAAAACTTCCACTATAAATAGGCCGTAGCCGCCGCTCCGGCCCACCAGACGAGACGCGGCCTTGACCGAAACACGGTGTGCGTACATCGTAAGCAGCGGGCTCTTCCGCTTAAAAGCTAAGCTAATTACTCCCCAAATCCCAAATATAAACTGAAGGCGAGGCCAAAAAAAATAATAATAATAAAAGCTAACCGACTGCGAGTACTAGGCTAAGCATTCGTCTCTCCCCTTCTCGGTTGCTCTCGATCTACTACCTCGGCGGCGGCGGCGATGGCCGACGGCGAGAAATCCACGCCGGAGAAGAAGTCATGGGCCGACGTAGAGGAGGAGGAGGAGGCCAAGGCGAAGGCGGCCGCCGCAGAGGAGGCCAAGGCCGCCTCGTCGTCTTCGGCGAGCAACGAGCCGGCGGTGGAGGCGCAGGCCAAGCAGATTGAGGCGCTCTCGCTCTCCGTGCCGGAGGATGCCGGCGGCAGCGGCGACCAGGGCCCGCCGCTCCTCGACGACTCCGATGACTCCCAAATTCAAGCTGTAAGTATTTCCCCTTTGCTCCTCGTCGGCGCTAGTGGTGGTGGCGGCTGGTCTCGTTAGGTTGCTAGGGTTTAGTTGATCGGTCGATTGATTGGTTCGATTCGGTGTGGTTTTGATCAGGTAACGTCGGGAGGGACCGTGTACGAGTCGGCGGCGACCTTCGAGGATCTGAGCCTGACGCCGGAGCTGCTCAAGGGGCTGCACGACGAGATGGGGTTCAGTAGGCCGAGTAAGATCCAGGCGATCACTCTCCCCATGATCCTCACGCCGCCCCACAAGGACCTGATCGCGCAGGCGCACAACGGGTCCGGGAAGACCACCTGCTTCGTGCTCGGAATGCTCAGCCGCGTGAACCCTAACCTGAAGGTCCCGCAGGCCATCTGCATCTGTCCCACCAGGGAGCTCGCCCAGCAGGTTGATTGAGCAGCCATAACTTTGATGTACTACTATTAAGGATGTGCACCTGTAATTTGCTCAATTTGCTTGGTTGTGATTTGCAGAACAAGTCGGTGCTTATGAGAATGGGGAAATTTACTGGCATTACCTGTTCCTGTGCAATCCCACCAGCTCAGAAAGATTATGTGCCGATCAGTAGAATGCCTAAGGTTACTGACCAGGTGGTGATCGGCACTTCTGGGACGCTTATGAAGTGGATTACTCATAACAAGCTTGATACAAGTTCTATCAAGATACTTGTGTTTGATGAGGCAGACCATATGCTTGCTGAGGTATGGATGAGTTCCTTTGCCATTTCTCTATCCAAAACTTATGTATGCCCAATGTTGTTCTGTGTTTAGTTATTAGGATGCCTTGTGTTTAGTTATGGACCTTTGGGATTGATCTTAATCTTGTGGAAAGTGATAGTTGATTGTTGTCATTTCCAAGCTCAATGTTAACCTTAAACTTGAGTTGCAAGAATTATTTATTTCCTTTGTGAAAAATATTTGTGGCATCATGATGATCGATTTCCTTCAGTGTTCTAAATCTTGCCCTAGGTGCCGGATAGCCGCCACAGTTAGGCATTAGATGGTGCATTAGGCGGCTATCAATTGTTGGGGCCTTTGTGTGCTATTTCAGTGCTCTACTGTCTAGTTTTTATGTAATATGCTTGCTAATTGCTTGGAAATCATTAGTAATATTGGACCGAGGAAACTAGGCTTCACTAGGCGCTAGGCGTCAGCCCTGCTGACCCTCTAGCGCTTAGTGCCTTCTTGATCCATGATTTTCTTACTCAAAGTGGCATACACTATGTTATCTGAGGCATGTAGACACAGTACACCCAAACACTCCCATGCCCATCCTAGGAGTGCAAAGCATTTATACTTGTTTTTCTGTTGATTTGCACAGTGTTGCATTATGTTCATTATAAGCAACTGAAGTAATTTCTTCCTTGGTGTTACAAAATGGGTCTGGTTAGGGAAAAAAAACTTCATGTTCTGTTTTCAATTGCTATATTTGCCACTGGTTTGTCCGGTGTAACTGATGTTGCATTATGTTCATTATTATTATTTAGACATGAAAAACATTGAAATGGTTCATTGCTGCTACAGAATGGGTATGATTGGAATGGAATGGGCCTTCATTGTTTTGGTGGATCAAATGATACTAGCATTTCCTGAAGTAGAAATATGTTAGTATTTACATGTGTATTCCCTACATTAAAATAGATTCAGTCACATCTGATGTTTTACATTTCGTAGGACATAAGTCCTTGCATGACATTAACATGTTGATGTTTTACATTTGGGAGGACATAGTCCTTGTGTGACAAAGCATTTGTTTTCAAATTATATGTTGCTCGTTTGTTTATACTTCCATGTCTGTTTATGTGTCGGATGACTTTCTGCATGTGAGTTAGTAGCTTTATGTTCATTTAATCTAACTCAACTCTATAAATTTTGTGAGTCTAATTTCTTATCATGGTGAGTGCATTCTTGCAGGATGGCTTCAGGAGTGATTCTGAAAGGATTATGAGGGATATACAAAGAAGCCAAAATAAAGCTGGTGGCTCTCGGTGCCAGGTAACAATTTTCTGGTCACTTCTAACTTGCTTTACTTTGATCGCATGAAACAGCTTGCATGCTCCTTATAGAAGGTGTGGATACGGTCCAAAATCAGATATGAAGTCAAAATGTACTTCCTATGTTTTAAGAGATGTTTTATAGGAAGCATTTTCTTAGTCTGCTAGTATATATGTAATTGCTTGTTCAAGAACTCCTGCCAATGTTAGTGATGGATTTGGAGAAATCATTGCCTGTTTGCAAGTAGCAAAAGGAGGGTCCAATTTTTATATTTATGGTCATTGACTGTGTTATTGATTTAGTTCAGTTTTGCAAGTCTGTTGAGATGGTCTTCACATACATTCTTTGAGTTTTAATGAAGTCATGTCCATATCATGTGATCATGTGTGGAGTTGATTGTTCAATGCGTAGAATTACTATTTATTATTTGAATTGATTGATGTCAGGTGCTTCTCTTTTCTGCGACATTCAATGAGAGAGTTAAAGATTTTGTTACAAGGGTCATTAAGGATGGGAATCAAATATTTGTGAAGAAGGAAGAGCTGACTTTGGAAAAAGTCAAGCAATACAAAGTTCAAGTCCCTAATGAAAGAGCAAAAATAGATGTCATAAAGGACAAGATTTTTGAGTTCGGACAGAAAGTTGGACAAGTTATTATATTTGTTAGAACAAAGCAAAGCACTAAGGATGTCCACAATGCTTTGACATTAGAGGACTATGTGTGCTCCTCTATTCAAGGATCCCTTGACCAATCGGAGAGGGAAAAGATAATACAGGAATTCAAAAATGGGTACACCAAGGTTCTTATATCAACTGATGTTCTTGCTCGGGGTTTTGACCAAGCACAGGTACTATGTGTGTTGACTAACTTTTATACTTCAGCAAGTACAATGCTTCTCTTTCTAACATTCTTCCTTTGAAAGGTTAACCTTGTCATCAATTATGACATGCCAATCAAGTTTGGCACAAGAGATGAACCTGATTATGAGGTGTACCTGCATAGAATTGGCAGAGCTGGTCGCTTTGGCCGTAAAGGTATTGTTTCTTTGGTCCTTTTCCTCCAATAAGAAAAATAGCAGTGCTTGTAACTCAATATTTTGTGAGTCAGATATCTCAGTAAAAAAAATGATTAATAATAGTCAGTAAAAGGCGGTCTTTGTAAGATTGTTGATCAACATTTTGGCTGATGAGTCTAGTTTCAAAAGGGAATCAAGCAACTTGAGGATAGTCATCTGAGGGAACCTGTCTCTAGTCAAATACTCAACATAATGCATGGAATTATCTGAGCCTGAGCTTTTGAGCCCTTAAACAGTTAGTGTAGTTTTTGTAGAAGATTTATCAGCTGATTTCTGAGGATAAAGATAGAATAACCTACAAGTGGTTTGGTCTCTTGGGAGACTAAGTGATGTTAGGCTAACCGAACACCTAGTCAAATGTAGAGAGCTATATATGTTACACTGCTATTATGTGGCTTATATTCTTATCTTTATCATTGCTGGCGCAGGAGCTGTTTTCAACTTGCTATGCGGTGACACAGATAACACTGTGATGAGAAAGATTGAGGACTACTTCCAGCATAGAGTACCTGAGGTGTGTAACTGCAAGATGCTGCTGATATCTTTGTGCTCCTAGGCATTAGCTTATTGTGTTGCATTCTTATGTAGGTTCGCAATTGGCAAAGTGAGGAAGATTTTGAAAGAGCTCTCAAGGATGCCGGCTTGGTTGAGTAACACCATCGAAAATATGGCATCGGATACGCTCTTCACTTGGGACGAACCGGCGTACCAACTGATACAGCTGCAGCAAGCAAGCAAGCTCCTTCTGCTCATCCTTGGTTATTTTGTATGTCGAGGGTTGTGAATTCTGTTAAACCACTTCCAACAATTTTGATGCTAGGAGCTTAGCAAAGGTGTTCCCTTCGCTATTGGTGGGAGTGCACTGCGTTTTATGTTACATCATGTAGTTAATTGGAACCTGTTTGTTTTATGGCTTGTCGTCGAAACGCGTGTACTGGTGTACATTACATCCTTTATGAAAAACACATTTGCGCCTTTGTTTAGTTAGATGTACCACTATGTTTTATACTGTTTCCCTGTGCAAATAAAAGAGATGCGGCACTATCTGCTGATCTGCATGCTTCTTTGTTTCAAAGAACAATTCGTGTATACATTTGGCGATGCTGAGACAGAAACATATGCGTGGAATTTACACGATTCCTGCCTTTTTCGCTCTGCTGTAAAGAACCAAAAAAAGAATAAAGAGAAGTTTACAAGTTGTCGTGCTCGATAACCTGCGCCGCCCTCCACTCCTCGCCAGCGTTGACCACCACCGGTACCAGCATCGACGCCGTCCCAGTGCACACGAAGTAATCCTTTCCGAACTTCTTGTACATCTCCCCCGGGCTGCACAGGTACATGTCCTCGTACCCCATCCTCACCACCCTGAACCCCAGCCCGCTATACTGCAAATTCATCAACAATTCAACATCAAGTTCACTTCCATTTCAAAACAAATGAACATTTTTGTTGGTGGTGATGCTTTTTCTTAAGAAAAGGAAAAAGTTTCAGATGGTCTATCAACAACATTTCTTGGTGTGAATTTCTTGTTAGTTTTACCTGATCAATGGTGGTGAATTTGGAAGGCGCCGTGCTGTAAATCCGCTTCTTCCTCTCCTCCGGCGGCGCGGCATAAACCCTACTCACCTTCTTCTTAAGAATAGTGTAGAGATTATCCTCGACGGTCCAAACCCCTTGCCGCGGCTCCTCATCGCCGCCGCCGCCGAACCACCCGCCGGAGTCCTCCCGCTTCATGGCCTCCGCCGGCGTGAGGAGCGAGAATCCGGCGGGCGGCGGCGGGTGGGAGCAGTAGGGGCACCCGCGGAGCCCCTCCACCGCCGTGCCGCGACGCTTGTCGAACTTGATGTGGCTCAGCATCGCGCTCGTCAGTGACACCGGCTTCTTGCCGTTGTTCTTCACCATCACTGCTGTCGCCATGCTCAGTGGGTACAGCGTCACCACGTACGTCACCTCCAGTGTCCCCTTCGTGCACCCCAGCTCCACCTGCAAGAGAAAAAAAGGGTTCGTTCTTGATGTTTTCTGACCGAATTTGAAGTGAATTTGCATTACACACAACTAATTTACACCTGCGAACAGTTGAAATGGCAACAAACGATATGGGGAGTTTTTTTTTTTTGAGGGGATGAAAATTTGGAGTTTTTACAACGTTGAGTGTGCATACACTCACTTTTTTCCTCTCATTATCGAAATGCTCTTACCGATCATAGATATTAGACGTTTAGGTTAAGATTCTTATGAATCTAATAAGTCTATGAAATCACAAATGCAATGTAAGCATTTTTTTTTCTCCTTTCAAAAAAAAAACAAGCATTTGAAATACTATTGATCGTGTACTATTGATATTCAAACTTCCAAAAGGAACTCACACTTGTAGCTGTCAGATATCTATAAACTGTGCAAGTATTGATACATTATTCTTGCTCTGAAGTTTGTGCATTTCTTAGAAATTAATCAAAATTTGTACCAAAAACTATCACAATAAAATTAATTCGATGCAGATTGCAGAATCAGAATGGGAAGTGAACCTGCACTGCATCGTACGAATCAGAATCCGCATCCACGACGGACCAATCGGACCCCACAAGCAGCGACTCAGCCGCTCCACCGGAGGAAGAAGACGAAACCTCGCCGAGCACGAGCCCGACGCCGCCCTTGACCTCGCCGCCGCCGGCGACGGCGGTGTGGAGCACCTCCCTGCACCCACCCTCCCCCTTCTCATCCTGCCAGTACACCTTGGGCTTGTACGACGTCACCAGCCCGTCGGCGAGCCGGAGCCGCAGCGAGCTGCCGTTCCTCACGCTCAGCTCCGCCGTCGCCGCCCCTGTCGCCGCGTCGGCGACGAAACGGAGGCCCTTCCGCCCGAACGACTCCTCCAGCGACTGCGGCGTGGTCGAGGCGGTGACGGCGGCGGTGGAGATGGAGGAGGCCTTGATGGTGGTGGAGGATGGGCGAGATGGGAGGTGGAGGGGGAGGAGAGAGGAGGTAGCCATGGCGGGAGTGGAGTGGAGTGGAGTTGGTGTTTCACTGCAGCCTCATATCCGGCGGCTTCAGGATAGATAGTTTTCTCCTCCTCCTCTTTGTTTGTATCTATTCGATCTCTGATTTGATTTGTTCCCGGGAGTTTTTGTGCGCTTTTTGCCAGGGAGATAGAGATATTGGAGGGGTGGCAGCGAATTTTGAGACTCGTCGAGACGTTGTTTCTTCATTTATTTCTTTTCTTTTTTTTTAAGGGGGACAAAAGATTTGTATCGTATATTGATATAGGAGGAGTTTTTCGTTTATTTTGAATTGAGTTTTGATCATTTTTTGAGAAAACTGTTTGATATGATCTGAAATTCGTGAAATTCGTCGAGACTGAAACCCTGGTGCATGCTGAAGTAGCCCTGTGGATGGTGGTGATTGATGAATGACTTAAAGAACCCACTGAAACACAAAAACATAAAAAACGTAGGAATAAAATGTCTTACACGTAGAATTTCCACATAAATTAAAAACACAGGAATTATTAGTTATAGGAAGTACCAGAAAACATGAGGTAAAAACTCATTCTTATTTTCCTCCAAAATCTCATTACAACAGTATATTTCATATGAATTTTGTAGAATTTGATAGGATAGGATAGGATCCAATCCTTTGATTCAAAGGTGTCTATGGGATTGTTTTCTATAGATTCAAATCCTCTAAAATACCTATGTTTTCTTTGATTAAAAAAGGGCCATGAATGGTGAGCATTCGCAGGCATGACTTGCTGGGTAATTCAGAAGGAAAAAAAAGACACTATGTTTTTGTAGGCCCCCGATTTTGTAAATCAGAAACCACGTGTGTTAACCAAATCCCTAGATCAGTAGTTTGTTACACACATTCCAGAATTGATACACAGATCCATCAATATGCAATCGGCTTTACAAAATATAAATAATACAAGTGTTGCTCATCGGAACCCCAAATAGACCAATCATGGTCAAATACATTACAAAATCATCAGAGTAAAATATACACTAGCGGAAGCGAAGTTACGGCGGTGTAGCCTGTCCCCATAAGCATAGACTGGGGATCTTACTCTCTAAGGCGTCTTCATAGCTTAGCGATCTCTGACTTCATCTCTAAAAAGGGGAAAACAACCACGGTGAGTACATAAAGTACTCGCAAGCCACCACTACAAAATGCAAGTAGTGCACAAGGGTTCAAAGGAGGCTTGGTTCATTTGCGTAAAGCTATTTTAATCAAATCATTTCACAAACCTATGACTTAGCATTTTTAACTGAAAACATCGTTAGGTTTCACCGGCGTTTAATTGAGGGTTCATCCACCTTCCTAAGCCTCACTTAGTTCGGTTTACCCCATATTCATCTTATTCCAACTCCAACCCCATTCTGATCTCACCCGAAACCCGGGTAGATCTCCAACCTATACTAAGCAAATTAAATCATTACGAGTCTAGTCAAGTATAGTACAAGTTCCGGTGCTCATTAACTGCAAGCACGACTATTCGAATAGATTGGTTTTCTCACACTGCAGTGAATGTACCGTACTCCGTGGCTTAGCCCAACACATGAGCTGGTCCCAACACATGAGACATACCACGGCCTAGTTTTTCGGATCTCCTAGCATTGCGACACCCGTCCCAAAGACAGCCAATCCTCATACACCCGCTGGCCCGACGTCCCCCTAGCCAGTAGTGTGAGGGGTACTGGGCACAGAGATATCAAAGGAAAGGAAAGCGACAATGGTAGATTTTTATTTGGCTGCTAGTTATTCTCATTACATTTCACATTACTCTTATTCCACTTCACAACTCTCACATCATCGACTATTAAGAACAAACCGTGCAGTGTGGTACCGTCCCACTAGGATCACCTAATCCTCTAGGTCACTACCCATGTTAGAAATGCGGTCGTAACTCGGATCGTTTCCTGTCTAACACCTTGATTCGGTCCTTAATTGACCAGGGTCGGTTCTGACCGTTACGTAGAACCACCCATAGCTCACCATGCCGCCCCAGTCGAAATGGTTTTGTTTCACTTAGTTTTGGGTTTTCGCAAAATGATTTTTGGTGTGTATACGCAGAGAGGCACCTCGTACCACACTCTGCAAATCGACGATTACCCCCCCGAGCAACCGCCCCCAACACTAAATCATCACACACATACACATCGGGCATGTATGTAAATAACTAATCAAGCATGACTAAGCATTGTCATTATAATGACTAGGGACTGATAATTAATACGGCAACAAAGGATTCATGGCATCAATATCAAGGATAGCTTAAATCAATGGATAGGTACTCAATTTATAAATAACATGCATTTTATTCGCAAACAAAACAGTTCATAATCATAGGCACAACATGATCGAGGAGGGTTTCGTGGTGACTTGCCTGGTTCAGCTATCGCATTCGCCTCGACATATGAGGTATCGCCAACGAGAATGTAACCTGCCGAGCGAACTTCTAAATTAATCTAACGGCTAAACGAAAAATAAAATAACCACAAATACCAAGAAAAATTATGAAAAATACCAAACCAGTGCCATTAGGTAAGTTTTGATTTTAGATAAATTTTGGCGAAAGTTTCACTGGATTCCGAGTTAAAACGAGTGAGATATGGCCTTTCAAAGATTCAAATTTGTATTAAATCAAATTAATTCCGAAATCTTACTGTGCAGCGATTTTTCTCTGTAGGTGAATTATTTTTATTTAGGGAAATGGCCTCTGTGTATGACAGGTGGAGCCCGAGTCAATATTGACTCAGTCAAGTTGACTTGATAGTGGCCCTGGGCCCACATGCCATGCACACAGAGAAACATAAAAGGGTACATCACGCTTTTGTTTTTAATGAGGTGAGTCCGCTGGTCAGTCTAATGGATTAAAGGGGTCATTACCTTAACCGGTGTCATTAGGATTTAGTTAACTCTAATTCGTGTGGGACCCGCAGGTTCAGGTTTAAGTGGGTTATTACTCTAATCTGGTTGTTAGGATTTAAGCAGGTGCATGGGGCCCGTAGGTCAGTGTGTCTCTTTTCTTTCCCCTTTCTTCTTTCTTCCTCTCGAGCGCGTGCAGGCAGAGGACGGGCGCGGCCGCGCGACATAGCGACGGCGGCGCGGCACCGGCGATGGCCCGAGACGGGGCCGCCGGACACCGTAGAGGCATAAAGCAGCGCTGGTGGTCAACCGTGGGCATGCGCGAGGCCGGGAAATGCCCGGTGAGCTGGTGGCGGCGCAGTGCCGAGCCGTGGCCGGCGCCGGCAGCGATTCCAGCGAGGTGGAGGTCACCGGGAATAGGGGCATGGCAGGGAGGCTTAACCTAGTCTAGTGGATCCCTAATCCACAACAAGTTGCACTAGGATTGCACAGACACGGCAGCCGGTGGTTGGGCGACGGCGGAAGAAAAGGGCACCGACGAGCGGTGGTTCGCCGGAGTGGGACAGCGGGTCTGCGAGCATAGACTGGGATTGGGGAGCTCGATACCACCCTCGGTAGGCCCCAATTTGGCCCGAGGCGGCATGGCGGCGTGCGGGCGGGTTGCCGGTGGTCAGGATCGGCGGCGGAGGGAAATTCCGGCGAATAACTTCTTGCCGGAGTCTGCGAGCGACTCGGTGAGCTTCGCCTGGGTGTGGGGGACTCTATTCGAACCTCGGCTGGGTCCAATTTGGTACGAGGTGGGCTGGCGTCATGCGGGTTGGAGTGGACGGCAGCCGGCGCGGTGATGGAAAGAGGCGCCGGCGACTGAGAGGTCGCCGGGGTAGGTGGGTGACGCCGTGAGCATCGCCTAGCCTAGGGGATTCGATATCGGCCCCCGGCAAGGTCCAATTCGTCCCGAGGCGGGCTGCCTACGTTGGCCGGCTGTTGGGCGCCGGTTGGGGCACGGGTCGGCGCCGAACAAGAAGTTCGCCGGCGGCGACGCGTCAGGTGGGCTCCTGCCGGAATTGGCCGGTCCCTGGGATTATTGGGCGGCGTACGGTTTCGTGGGCGAAGTGTGTTGTGATGGGAGGCCCTAATGGTGGAGAACGGCGATTCCCGGCGGTGGACGTACAGCGTAAACAGAGCACGTTCGTGTGTGTGCGTGCGCGCGGCGGTGCGCCGATAGCGGCGGCGCCGGCGACGGTCGTGGTTATACACTGCAGGCAAGGTGAAGGGAGGAAAGGAGGGGCTACGGCGAGGATTTGGTTTCTCACCGTGCGGCAGCCGGGCGCGGCACACCAAGCAGGGACGTGCGGGCGTCGTTGTTCGTGTTGATGTCGGCGTACGGTTCGTCCTCGGCATCGATGCCGGCGGCGGCGTGGGTACGACTCCGGCACGATTGGTCCTCGCGGTCTGCAGCGGCAGCGTGCGGTTCAGCTCCGGCGTGGCCGCCCTTGCTTCCGCGACCGATCACCGGTGTGCGCGCGAGCTGATCGACGCAGTGACGGCACAAGGAAGCTGATGAAGACGGTGCTGCTGGTACTGCGGGGTGGTGGAGGTGATGGTGGCGTGCGCGGCGAGTGGCAGCGAGGCCAGCGAGCAGGCGCGGCGAGGCGGAAAGGAGAGCATGAGGCTACGCGGTGGAGGATTTATAGGGCCCGGCTGGCTTGGAGACGAAGCGAGGAAGGACGGGTCGCGTCGTCTTCTTCCTGGCGTCGGCGTGATTCGCGGGCGGACGTGGTCGCGTCATCGTCCTCGTTGCACTGTGGTTGACGCGCGCGACTGCGCGCGGTCATCGATGGCAGAGCCACGTGGCGGCGGCGAACTGGCTGGCGGCGGTCGTAGCGGGACCCAGACGATGCAGCGGCGTGGCAGAGGAGATGACGCGCGCGACAGTGCTCTGCCACTTGCGCGGGAAGACAGGAGGGATCGAGAGGGAGGTCGTTGTACGGGTTCGTCTCCCTCTCTCAGGCGTGCGTGTCCAGCATGGCAGCGGTGCACCGGGGAAAGAGGCAGCGGCGCACGGCAGCAGTGATGGGCAGGGCACGAGCGTAGCCGTCTGGTGCTGGGTTTGAACGTGCGGCGCGGACGACGAGTGCAGGGCAGCGGCACACGGCAGCACGCGGAAGTGGTTTGGCTCGAGCGCGACACGTCGGGCGGAAACGTGGTCTCGTTGCTCTCGTCTCATGGCCTCGGCGAGATTCGCGGGGCAGAGGGCAGGGCCAGGGTGAGGTCATCGTCCTCGTCGGCCTGTGCGGCAAGTGGGAGGCGCTTCCTGGCCCGGTACGGGCGCGGATATCCACGTCGTCACTTGGGCCCGCCTGGCGAAGCTTCTGGTCAAACGCAGCAAGGATGCGGCGCGGCTGGTTCGCGAGCGTGCTGCGCAACTGCAGGGGGTGGCACGACACGGTGCACGGCACAGCTCGTGCAGCTACAAGATGAGCGGCGGCAGCGTGCAGCATCGACGACGGCCGCGGCCGGCTGCAGCTGGCTGGTTGCCTTGCCTACTGGCGTTTGTTAGGCTGGCCTGCGAGAGGGACGAAATATGAACTTAATGTTCTGGTGCTGCTGCTCTGGCTCGAACGAAATCTGGGCCGATTTTGGCTGTGTTCGGCCTGTTGGAAAGGAAATGAAGGAGGGGTGAGGGCTTGCTCGGGTTGGGCCTTTGGGATAGTGGTGTGGATGGAGGTTCATGATCGGTCCTTCCTTTTTGGGCTGAAACTGGTATGTGGTTTGGGTTCAACCTAAATTGGTTGGACATTTATATTTTGGTTTTGATTATGGTTTTATTCTAAATTGGACAATTTAGGTTTTATGGCCAAGCTTGATCATAGGAGAGCATTTGTAGATAAGTGGGGTATAAAATTTGGTGGTCTCATTTAAATTCGGGAAAGGGTTTGGTTTAAGATACTTGGTTTTGCTATTGGGTTCATTTTGGGTTGTAATAAAATAATTGGATCACTCTCTAAAATTGTGATACTAATTCCCTTTAGGAATTTAATTTATATTATAGGTTCTATATTTATTTTAGCTATTTCCCTACACACAAATTTTTTATTAAGACACTCAATTTAATTAATTGGCACCGGCAAAGCAGCAAACAAAAACCGAGAAGATCAAATATGATGCAGTTTCGCAAAAAATTTTGACGAGAGTGATTTTTACGTTTCGGATTTTATTTCCCAAATTTTGAGGATGTTACAATTTTCCGTTCGGAAATTGATGAATCGTGTCGGTGTAAGCTTAAAATTCAGGAATCAGGGATGGATATTACAACTGCGGTAAGGATATAGGTATTTATCGTTTCGGTAAATGATTACATCGAATTGTCAGGATGGCCGAGTGGTCTAAGGCGCCAGACTCAAGTTCTGGTCCTCTAACGAGGGCGTGGGTTCAAATCCCACTTCTGACAATTATTTTTCATTTCCTTAATTTTTTTTCCAGTTTAATTTTGGGAAGATCGAGCCTGAGTCGGGGACTCGGGGTCGTGTACAGTATACTCGTATTGGAGTAGGTATACATATCGAATCAGACTTGCAAAAAACGTAGGACAAAATCAGTTCGAAAACCATAAAAAGGGGGTCGAGTTGGGGAGCATTAGGAAGATATGATGAGTAATTAGTCATCACTGCTGGCATGGCATTGATCGAGCTTGCTTGATTAGTGTGGGGAATAATTTACCTCCCCTTAATTAATCGATATAATAATGGAGCACTTTGGTTTCAGTATAGTTCGTCTAATTCGTACTACTAGTAATGGTTTGGTTTTATATTCTAGAGTGGTTTGATTTTGTTCGACATTGATCAATTTTCTTGTTCAGGAACTCTGACAAATAGACAGAACTGGAATCTGTTGTTTAGACGAGTTTTTGTTTATTGCAAGAGCTTCTCTGTGTTGACATGCTTTCTTAAGCTACATTCTCCAGTGCCTCATGACAAGGACTCCAATTAATGAACTCACACCTGGTGGCAGTCACATGAGAATGTAATATATGTCTCTCTGCTATCACCAATAGTTTCTCCCAGTGCCAGTGCAATTAGGAAATGAATGATTCAGTCAGGAAGTGTGCTTGAGACAAACTTCTACTAGATTACCTAGGATCAGGTCTGCTGATCACGTGGAAACAGAGCAATTTCTTCGGTAGGCAACAGTGACTCGTACAATAGTTGAGGGGGTAATTCAGACTGTTTTCTTTTATTTTTTAAGTTTGAACTTTCACTTAATTATTATAGCCTGGACACTAACTTTTTTCCAAACAGCATGATACATCGTGTTTTCCACCAAACTTTTCCCAACAACATGATGTACAACATCATGCTTTTCACTGAGAAAAAACAGCCTGCGCCTATTCTATCCTCTAGTATCTCCTTGGAGAACATCTAAAGGTATATGGAAGTATTATAAAGTACGAAAATGTAGGATGTGTATCCTATACAATATTCTGTGAATTCATTTCTTCGTACAGATCGTTACCTACAAATTATTTCAAATTGTTCTATATAATGTGCCTCCAAGAAATTTTAGAGAATATAACCACAAGGTTTATCACATTTTCTTCTTCCTAACACAAGGTTCATGCATTTCCCTCTGTGCCCATCGGAACGAAGGTTTCATGGTTTTTTACTCGGGCTAATTGGATCCATGCCGTTGTAATTTTTCAAAGTTAGAATATGGCATCCGTTAGTCAATGACATATAGAGCCCATATGAGTCAATGACATATGAACCAGGATGGCATATCTCTAATTTTGAGAAACAGTAATGGCATGGCTTTAAATTTTTCTTTTTTACTCTGCATACTGTCTCCAATTTTCTTTTGTTTAACATACGTCAATCATTTAAAACTAGAGGTAGTACTATCATATATTACTATTAAACTTACTTCCTCCGTTATTCGTCGTCTCCGATGTCATATCTTATACCACATTCGTAGTACATTTTTAGATAGAGGGAGAAGTTCTTAATTTAAAACTAGAGGTAGTACTATTATCATATATTAGTATTAAACTTACTCCCTCCATTATTCGTCGTCTCCGATGTCATATCTTATACTAGATTCATAGTACATTTTTAGATAGAGGGAGAAGTTCTTTTGATAGTTTCACGGTGCAAAGGAGCAGTGAACCCTATACTCCTAATCCACGGTGCGTCCTGTACTCCTGTTCCTGCGGTCCTGCCTATGCTGACATCTAGGAAAAACGTTTTTCACGAATCACGGCAAACAGACTAGCTGCAGCTGCTTGGTCCATGGGTACCACATCTCTGGCCCTACCGATCTACCGCATGTCCTTCACCGTACAGCAACAATCACAGTTGTCACCAGCCCTTTTTTCTTTAAGGAAGCCACCTATACTCCGAATCCATGTGTATAGCAGTACGTCTACTACTAATCCTAAAATATAGCTATTTTTTACAGATAAAACATTTTCTAAGAGAACAAATAAACATTTTCTAAGACAACAATATAAACAAACCTAAAAAATGTCTCCTAAAATAGCTTTATCTCATTCCCCTAAAAATAGCTTTATGTTAGGATGAAGGTACACATGTTCAGTTCTTCACCAGCAGCAGCAGGCAGTACTGCAGCCTGCAGTTCAAGTGCTATGTATCATCCACTGCAAAGCTATGTTAACAAAAAGGGCATTTTGTGCTAACCAAGTAGGCACAACCCTGAAATGACAAAATCATCAAGGAACCAAATGGGATGATGAAAGCAAAGCGCCAACTTTAGAACAGGCACGAAGTAAGCAGAAACGCAAAAGAGCGTGCTTTGCTTCGTCAGCATCGCAATAGCTGTTTAGTGGAGCACTTCAACTAAGCCCTGCATCATCAGACATGTATAGAAAGCAAGATTCTTTAGTAAAAATAAAATAGCACCAATCTAACCCACTTTCAGAACCACTCAAACAACGGGATTATAGTACTCCACCCCACTGAATAAGCGCAAAACGCACGCACCAAAGCCAGAACATGGTCTTTGCAACTTCCTGTCTTGCCACTAGGTTTTTCTGGCATTTTCGACGATACTATAAACGGAGTCTTAGAGCGAGCTAAATCAAACTGAAACGGAAATACGGCAAAAGAAAACTAAGCAAAACTAACTAGCCAACTGTTCTCCAGTAGCAGCCAAGAACAGAGGATCTTGGGCCCATGCTGCCAGTTCCACAGATAGCGTTTTCCTGACCATCAGTTCCTTGGGACCACATGCCTGTTGAGTTCTTCAGGACCGCCTGTTCTTCATGGCTAGCTAGGGAACATGGGGTATGTGATCCAGCTAACCAGCTTTGACGGTGCCGTTGGCAAGGACAGGTTTCTCAGTAGCTGCTGTTTGGGCAACCTTTGCTGCATAAGTAACAACTGGAGCTGGAGCTGTGCCGTTCTCTGCAGGAACCTTCACTTCTCCATAGACACCATTTGGTACAGATAGCTTTGGCTTTGCGTTAGCAGCATCCTGCTGTTTCTCTCCAGTGACAAAATTTGGAGCCCTGCCATCCCAGACCTAAAACGACAAGATCCAACCATTAGAGATCTTGAACAGAGCATAACAAAAGCCATGGTACACAGATTCATAATCAACATGGGATAGGGTTTATACCTGCTTTTGGATCTGCTGTTGTTTCACCCGTTTTTCCTGCATCAACTTCTGGCGGTTCTCATAGAAGGCAAAGTCATCCAAGATGGAGGTCTTACTAACATGCTCCTTGAATATCTTAAGCATTTGAATGCCTTGCTCAAGGTTTACCTGAATTTTTAACAAGTTGATGATATAAGACAACTGTATTGTGCCACCTTTTTAAAGTCAGTGGACTAAATAGGACAGCTATAGGGTACCTCTTGTGTGTCACGGCTATTTGTGACTGGCTTGTTCTCATTGTTCTCTAGGATGATGTGTTTGAGAATATTGTTGGGCACATCTTTGACAATGTGCCACTTGAGAGAAAAGGAACCATTCCACTTGTCTTGTTGCCAGTACTCCAAGGTTTTCTCAAAATCAACAGCACCGGTCATTTCAGCAACACCAACAAACTGCCCACTAGTATTAACCTACATTCATAGTAACAAAGACAAAATTAGTAAAAATAAACCATGATTAAACATTCATAAATGAATACAGAGCGCCAAGAACATCTTACCGAGAAAAACAAGAATATAGTGCATTTGGAGCTCTTGGCCTGAGCTTCCTGATAAGCACCATCAAGCTTCTTGTTTCCATTAGTGGTACTTGCCCACACATTGTACTTTATGCTCTTGTGGATATCATCCTCACTGTATGATTTAATGACAAAGAACTTTGCATCATCATACTGGACAGCGAAGTCATCTCGGTTGAACTGTGTTCTATCAGGTACATCCGTAGCATTCTTGCTGTCACTTGAAGGAAGGCTCTGTCCTTTCACAGCAATAGTAACAGTATGGCCGAACAATTTCTGGTTCTTGAACCGGCCTGATCTAGGTCCTCTGTTCAACTCAATTGTTCCATCCTGGCTCTCATTTCCAAAACCATAGTATCCGTTACCACGACCTCTTGGCTTGTACCTGTTATCCAAACCAAGACCCCACCGACCATATAACCTAGAATCATAACCGTTACTACCATAACCATTGCTGCCATAACCAATGGCTCCATACGACAGGCCAGTTTTGAATGAATTGCCATACTGGCTGTAAGACCGGGTGCTCGGGTACATCCTGTTTGGATATGTAGGAGCAGCTGATCCTGTTGTAGTTGCAGATCTTCTGTTATTCATGCCCTGCATACAGAATAAATAATTCAGTACATGACTATACCATTTGCAATCAAACTAGATATCATATCAGGACAACACGGTATGCAACACAGCACTATTACATATTCACAATCAACATGTTTTCACAGGACTTACCATCTGCTGAGGTGCAGAGCTCTTGTTTTGAGTCCTTGCGGAAGAACCATTATTGAATGCTGAAGACGACATGTGATTGGTTGTGTTTGTTCTCTGCTGTCCATTTGTATAAGCAGAACCATCATACCATGCAAAGTGAGCTCCTGTGCTGTCATACCCATATGTAGAGTCCAGGTAACCAGCAGAAGGAACTCCACCAAGCAAGGGTGCCCTATAAGTTCCATCAGGTGTCAGTGATGAGTTTTGCTGGCTTGATCCAAGGGGTGCAGTTCCACCGTTACTGTGAACAGTACCATTAGGAGCACCATTTGTGGTTGTTTTAGCCGGATCTGCCTTAGCTGCTGGCTTTTCAGGATTGACAGAAGGCTGCAGGTCGCCTTGAGTAGTAGAAGGAACTGGTGTAGGAGGCTGATAATACGAAGTTGGATACTGATAATGCTGGCCGAACATTTGGCCATCAACTGTTGGAACTGGGGAACTAGCAGGAGAGTATGCACCATAAGGAGCATACCCATATCCATAAATGTCTCCATACACTGCCTGTGAAATTACAAAGGCCAATCAGAATAGTTGATAGCACACCACAAAAAATTCTCATGACAAGATATTAGTGGCAGACAAATAACAGTGAACACACAAATTTTACAGGGAAGCAACAGTGCACAGAGCATAAGCAATGAGAAAAGGAATCATAGATAACCAAACCATAGCCAAATACACGAGTGCATAGCTTTCCACTTATGACATCCAACAAGACTTGATAGGACAGCTCCCAACAGACAATAATAGCAAATATTTGGACCGTTCTACATTGAGTATATGACACATGGTGCAATTTATGATCAGAAACATATTTTGGGGAGATAAATGATAAGATTATCATACTGGGGTAATCTCCACTCCATCCGGATTTACGTATCTAGGATAATCATCCCACTCGCCCACGGAACCGTCGTAACCTGATAATTTTGCAAACCAGCACAAATCTGTAAGATAAAAATAGCACAATCCAAAAGAACATGGAAAGATGCTACGCCCTATAACAACCGCAGGGCTTGATCAACATATAGGAAGGAGCAAAAAACATGCTAGATACTCAAAATAGCCATGCCCAATGGTACATGATCACCATAAGAATATCTTCATAGTTCCTCACCTCCGTAGTAATATGCTGGCAGGTAGAACATGTTGGGATCCATAAAGTCTTGAAGCACAGGCGTGACGGACCGCTCAGGCGGGATTGACACGCTGAGAGGCTGGCTGGCTGCAGGCCCCTGCTGAATTAACAATCAAACATCACAACAGGCACGTATCAGAATCACATATCACCGTTGAAAACCATGAACATAAACGCAATCATAAAGGATCCATGATTTCCACTGTTTTATCCAATACCTTCTTAGCCCCACCGGCAGGCTCAGTGGTTGCATCCGCCGCCTTGGGCTGCGAATCCAACGACAACTTCTGCAACAGATCCGTAGCTTCTTACAACAGCAAAAACGATGAATTAAGGAATCAAACACTTCATTCAGATCCCAAAATCCAATCTTTCAGACCAAACCCTACCAATCATATCCTGATTCAAAAAAAAATAATTACCCCGTTTCGCAATCAACAAACCTAAAAACAGTAAACACGCCCCGATCTGGATAAGTCAACCCATAGCACGACCAGTCAGATACCCGCCCGCCGACGACGACGGAGCCCCGGCAGACGGCCGCCGAACAGTCACGAAACCGCGCAGGCCAACCCAGAAACCAAACCGAATCCCCCAACCCTAACTACCAAAACCTAGAAGTAAAAAAAAAATCACAAACCATAACCACACAAAAGGATACGATCCGCGGCGGGGGCCGGCGGGGCAGGAGCGGCGGCGGGGGCAGCAGCCGGCGCCGGAGCGGAGGCCGGGGCTGGAGCCGGAGCCGGAGCCTGAGGCGGCGCGACGGCGGCCATGGTGTGGCTTGATTCCCACGAGATCCCAAACAAAAACGAAGCCCACGGAAGACGAGATCCGACGAGACTAGCCCGCGCGCGGGGGCCGGCCTTTTCTCCTCCCTCTCCGGCGGATGGGTAGGGTAGGTGGTAGAGGGGTAGAGAGGCGGCGGCGGCGGCGGCGGAGGGGAGAGCCGGAGCAGCAGCGAGGCGGCTAGCAACCGGCAGTGCCGTGTGGTGGGAGGGGAAAAAAAAGAGGAGGGTTTTGGGTGAGGGGGAGGGGGCTAATATACTAGTGGGAGAGGAGGGGAGGAGTTGGGGGAAATGGACCACGGCTCACTGGACGCCTCGCGCATCGGATTCCGCTCCTCTCCAGTTCGGTTTGGCATGATTTTGCCCTTTTTTTATTTTACTTTTTGTTTTGTTTTTGCGCCGTTTATTTTCATTGTTGCCCCTGGCTTGTTAAGAACTGTTTTTTAAGTAGGGGTATTTGTTTTCTTGGGGAGGATGGGTGGATTGGTTCGGATTTTTTTTCTTTTTTGGGTAGGTTTTTACATTTGCTTACCGGATAAGTAAAACTATTTATGGCATGCTAATAGTTTGTTTGCTTTGTTTTATCTTTTCGATAATGTATTGTAAAAACTATATAATGTGTATATTTTTTAAGATAATCTTTCTATTGTTGTACATTTCATAAAAAAGTTAAGCGGTGTATTCCTTAGCACACATATGTTTAGAAAGAAGACAACGGCCCAAACTTTGTGAACCCTCAGATTGTAAAAGTTCAAGAATCACCAAAGTATTATCGATCAGTGGGATACGTTGGCGTGTCGAGACTGAGTTGAAAATGGTCAAAAAAAAAGTTGGCATGACCACACAATTTTGCTTTCCAGCTATTCTATTTTGGTAGCTAATGACAAGAGTAATGGACGCTCCGAGCTGGCTGCGTTGCGTTGCGTCACTGCTAACTTTTAAAGAACCGTAGGCCCCCATCCGAGTACACGTTTCTTGCGCTTCAATAAAGGCAACCCGAGCACGGCCAATATTACTCATTTTGATTTGATGAATTTTAGAAAAGGTTTCTAGGAATTATCGCCAGATCAATTATATAGTAGGTCGCGTTTCAACAAAAGTCAGCCAGTAGTATGTCCAGACTACTCATTTGGAATGAATGAATTTCATGAAATTTTAGGAATAATCGTCAAAACAAATTATATAACACCTTGCGCTTCAGGTAACGGCAACCCGAGTGTAGCCAATACTGAAGTACTAGTTTAAAACGGATGAATTTCAGACAATTGTATACTACAAATTATCACCGGATTAATTTTATAGACAATCAATTACATAACTTTGCAATGAGGTGCTAAGCACCGTGACTAACATCAAAATAGAATAGCTGGAAAGCAAAAATCTATATGATGTGCATATTTTTTAAAAAATAATCTCACTATTTGTGGTATATTTCATAAAAAAGAATTAAGCGTTGTATTCCTTAGCATGCATATGTTTAGAAAAAGACAACAGTTCAATCTAGGTGAACCCTCAGATGATCATACTGAAAAGTTCAAGAATCATCAAAGTATTATCAATCAGTGGGATATGTTGGCGTGTCGAGACTGAAGAGTTGAAAATGGTCAAAGAAAAAAGAGTTTGCATGACCACACGATTTTGCTTTCCAGCTATTCTATTTTGATAGCTAATGAAAAGAGTAATGGACGCTCTAGGCTTGCTGCGTTGCGTTGCGTCACTGCCAACTTTTAAAGAACCGCAGCCGAGTAGAAGTTTCTTGCCCTTCAATAAAGGCAACCCGAGCATGGCCAATATTATTTTGAATTGATGAATTTTAGAAAAGGTTTCTAGGAATTATCGCCGGACCAATTATATAGTAGGTCGTGTTTCAACAAAGTCAGCCAGAGTATGTCCGGGCTACTCGTTCGGAGTGAATGAATTTCATGAAATTCTAGGAATAATTGTCAAACCCTCGGATCGTACTGAAAAGTTCAAGAATCATCGTAATATTATCAATCAGTGGGATATGTTGGTGTGTCAATACTGAAGAGTTGAAAATGGTCAGGAATAAAAGTTTGGCATGACCACGTGATTTTGCTTTAGTTATTCTATTTTGGTAGCGAATGACAAGAGTAATGGACGCTCTCAGCTGGTTGTGTTGCGTTGCGTCACTGCCAGCTTTTGAAGAACCGCGTGCCCACAGCCGAGTAAATGTCTCATGCGCTTTAATAAAGGCAAACTGAGCACGACTAATATTACATTTGGAATGATGATTTTTTTAAAAAAAGGTATAGGAATTATCGCTGAATCAATTATATAGCAGTTCACACTTTAACAAAATCAGCCAGAGTATGTCTGAACTACTCGTTTGTAATGGATGAATTTCATGAAATTTTAAGAATTATCGTCAAAACCAAAGTATATAACACCTTGCGCTTTAAGTAATGGCAACCCAAGTGCAGCCAATACTACTAGTTTAAAATGAATGAATTTCAGACAATATTATACGAATTGTCATCGGATCAATTTTATAGGAATTACTAAATCAATTTTACATAACTTTTCAATGAGGTGCTAAGCACCGTGACTAACACCAACCGCATCAGTCCAATCCACCGATCGCCAGCTCGCTTGTCTCCATTTGCATCCGCTCCAGAAACGCCTATCGCTTTTCGAACCGTGGAACAGAAAAAATAGAAGGAAAGAAAAGTGTATAGAACAAAACATTAAAAAAACGTGGAGGAGGAACCACGGCGCACTGGACGGCTGTCCAGTTCCTCTCACGCGGCCACGCCCACAGCCAGACAGCCTTTGCTTTCTTTTCCTTCTTTCATTGCACCCCGTAGCCAGCTCTTTTTTTCCTTTTTTTTTTCACTCATAAAACCAAGCCAGGATAAGATCTCGCACGTGCCGTGCCTGTGCAGCCTTCAAACCCGCGATCGTACAAACAAGAGAGAGAAAATAAAAACGCGAGGAAAACACGCGGCGAAAACGGAAGCAAATCCCGTCCCCAAAATGGATCTCCGTGCTCGCCTCTAGCGGCGATCGGATTCTTCTCCCTTCTCCGTGCACGGCTCCAGATTCCAACCCCATTCCGTGATCCCATCTACCCCCAAATCCACCGTTTCTTTTTCCAGTGGAGATGCTGCGTGTGCACCACCCTGATCTGGCCATATCACGGCTGTGTAAGTGTAACCCTATTTTAGCGTGTAACCTTATTGGAGGGGAGGACGACGGCGGGGATTGTGTGGTGACGTGTCCTCGTCGGGGAGGACGCAGAGGAAGCCGGAGATGGGGTGGATGAAGCTCAATTTCGACGGATCATCCAAAGACTTGACCGGGATCGCGAGCATTGGCGGCGTGTACCGCGATCACAAGGGGACATTTGTGCTTGGTTACGCAGAACGGATCGACACGATGTCAAGCTTCGTCGCGGAGCTCACAGCGCTTAGGCGCGGCCTTGAGCTGGCAGTGAGGTATGGGTGGCGACGTGTCTGGGCGGAGGGCGACTCCAAGGCGGTGGTTGATGTGGTGCGTGATCACATTGAGATGCATTCGGAGGAGAACGTGAGGCAGTGCGAGGAGATAATGGTGTTGCTCTCTATGCTTGACGATATATCCGTGTCTCACGTGTGTCGTGATGAGAATAAGGTGGCGCACGGCTTTGCTGAACTTGGCCACAAGGCGAGGCGTCGGCGAGTGTGGCACACTGTTCCACCCAATGAGGTTGTTCGGTTACTGCGACGTGATGCTAATCAAGAGTAATGACTCTTTTAAACACATGTTTTTTTTAATACAGGAGTATATTTTGATACATGCTATGTGTTGCCTACGTGATTTTGTATAACAGATGAACAATAAAAATGATTTATTTTGATTGTTAGGGATTGCATCAAAGGAATTTTACAGAAAAGATAGCAAAGAGACGATGGGAGTACGTGCGCTGGAGTTTAAGCAAAGAAAAATAAATAAGGCATAAGGTATGGGTTGGTGTCAAATCTGTAGGAAATGTATGTACATGAAAAAAAATCCAGCGATTTTGCAATCTTGTTCTTTTGGAATGAAAAGCTATCATTAGAAAATTTTCTCAATGATTCCAATATTTAAAAAAAGGATTAGGTCCCTCCCTGTTGGGGAATGACTCCGGAAGTTGTGGGGCCACCCCGAAGCCATCCGCCAGGACCGGTCCGACTAGGCTACAACCTGCTCCGGAAGTGTCTTGGACCTTCAAACTAGGCTACCCTACGAACCGTTGGCGCAATCAAGACCGTAGGCCTCGAGTGCCCCGCCGGGATTCCCGGAGGGGACAGGCCGTCACTTTACGGGAATGACGGAGGGAAACTGTGGAGAACCCAACGGACCGGGCGGAACACCGAAGTCAGCACGGAGCAGGCCCCGGATCGGATAAGGGGAAGGCATCTGTGGTTTCCTGCCTTTACCCCTTTTATAAGACGGAGGCCTCGGGAAGCGTAGCAGCCCTCTGAAGAGGTGCAATGTAGGGTGCAGACTCGAAGAATGACTAGGAAGCCCGCTCTGCAATGTCTTAAGGGCCCACTTGTAAGATAGGGGCAATAATGTATTTTTCTTTTGAGATTTCCTGTATAAATAAGTGCCCACATTATTAATGTAGGGTTTCTTTTTACCTCGTACTGGAATAGTACACAACATCTGTTAGGATTTGTCCCAACACTCCTCAAAGGTAAAGGATAGAGCCATTAAAATAAAATCAAAATTGGGAAATTAGAGCCATGTCATTACTATTTCGTAAAATTGAAGATATGTTATTCTGGCCCACATGTCATTGAATAACAGATGGCATATCTCCAACTTTAAAAAATTGCAATGGCATGTGGATCCAATTAGCCCTTTAAAATTTATACCAAAATATAAACTATGTTCGGTCTTTGACTGTGATAGCGCGAGTTGCAGCAGCAAACCATCACAAACAGCCTTCTGTGCCCTCATTGGCTGCAGCGCTGTTGCTGCCCACTGCACGTTGCATCCTTGCCTTTCGAACAAGTTCATAAGGGATTAAGGGCCTTTCAAACATGTTTGTAAGGACTTGGAGTTCTACACTTGTACTTGCTCAACCAAACATCCATATCCGTCATTTAGTTTCTTTTCTCATGCCTTACCCCTAGCTACCTCCCACCCACCACACGACTAGAGGCATTATAGTCTTTTAGGTTTTTCCTCAGGGCTCATTTAGAACAAAGGAAAAAAAAATGAGGGTTGAAGTTATTTGGAAGAAGCCCTACAAAGTCATTTGAAACATAGGAATAGCTTTTCCAAAAACCAAAATACTTTAAAAATTTTATGTGAAATGACCCATTTTTTATTTTGTTTTAAAGAAAATTTAGCGAGATGCAGTGCCTCGTTTTTTCTCTCTCTTTTTAACTCTCATGATTCATATGCTTTTCTATAGGGAAAATTCCATTTAACCCCCTAAACCTTTGTGTTTGTCTAAATCATACCCCTCAACTCTAAAACCGGACAAATCACACCCCTCAACTCTCAAAAACCGTGCAAAATACCCCCTTGAGTGGTTTTGGCTAGTTTTTGGCCACGTGGCGCTAACGTGTTGGTCCAGTCAGCCCTAAAAAGCATATTAAAAAAACAAAGAGTCTATTTTACCACGCCGCACATGAGAGAGTGTGGGGGAATAAGTAGGGAAGGAGAGTGATGGGTGAGGGAGAAGAGACAAAGAGAAGAGGGAGCGACACTGACATATGGGCCTCACTATTTTTAAATACTTTTTAGGGCTGACTGGACCGATACACCAGCGCCACGTGACCAAAAAATAGTTAAAACCACTCGATGGGGTATTTTGCATGGTTTTGAGAGTTGATGGGGTGTGATTTGTCCGGTTTTAGAGTTGAGGGGTGTGATTTAGACAAACATAAGAGTTTAGGGGGTTAAATGGATTTTTTCCCTTTTCTATAGCACTACCAAACAAACAACATTCCTCACATATTCATATGGATTCATTTCTGTAGGATTGCATGAGGTGTGACATCCTATTCATGCATTTTAAAGCAGCTTCTAATTTCTCTTAGAGTCCCTCATATTTGGAGACAGGTCTGACATAGATTCCACTCATTAAGCCCTAAGAATATACCGACCAAACATCGCCGCATGAGTTGTTGGTCGGTCATTTCTATGGAGGCATAGTACCCATCTCCAAGATCTCATTCGCAAGCATGTGGGCTCATAATCGGTTGAGTTGCGTTGGAAGATAGAAAAGATGGGCTTGTAATCAGTCGAATTGTGTTTAAGGGTGGAAAAATATGGTGGGCTTGTAATCAGTAGAACTACCTTCGTTTAAAAATATAATTATCTGTTTATAATATAACTATATGTAGTTGTAATTGTAATTTGAACCAATACAAGGATAATTATATTTTGATGAATTTTTAATACCGAGGGAGTAGTGTTGAATTTTAAAGTCTGATATCATCTGACCTAATAATGGATTATGCGGCATAAGTTTTCGTTTTCTCAATTACGCATTGCTGAGGTTTGGGATGCACGTGTCACACCTAGCAAGGAGGCGTCTGCGTCACAGGTCATCCTGGACAAGGACCTGATGATAGATTTATGGATCATATGCATGATTGGTTCGATTGCTTCCATCGTGCTTCTGGAGTACGTAGTACTACTACCAGTACTAGCATGATTCTTGAATTGCCCAATTTGCATAGTCCTACAGAGTTTTTCATAGGTCAACCTGAGTTGTTGATCAAGTACTGGAGTGGTAGCAGTAGCCGGCAACGACAGTGAAAATGACGTGCCATCCAAGGCCAAAATGGGGAATTGCTGCTCACTTGATGCAAGCCAGTTTCTTTGTCTCGGCTTGGCCTGCCGTGCCTTGCTGAAATTCTCCTGCTCAATTCCCCAAATCGAAGCTGCCCACATCTCAATCAGTGTTCCCACAGATCAAGGTGAATCATCCATTTTTTTAGTAATTCGTCGCATAATTCATATAAATAATTCGTGCATGATTAGCCACCATGGAAATGACAGTAATTATACTAGTACAGTAGTACTCCCTTGACCAGTGGCACACTGACACCTATTACTTGCTACTTGTCCGAAGAAATGAACTCCAAGCAGCTCGAGAAACCCACACCCAAAAACATCCCAGCTTTTGCAATCTGAATATCAGATGAGTTGATGACCAGATCAAACCAGGTTTCTGAATAAGCTGATCAAGCATTTGAGCTAGGAATTCATCGCATAATTCATATATAAATAATTCGTGCGTGATTAGCCACCATAGAAATGACAGTAAATATACTAGTAGTAGTACTTGCTTGACCAGTGGCACACTGACAACTAGCACTGGCAAATCCACACTCAAAAAGATCTCAACTTGTGCAATCTGAACATCAGATGAGTAGATGACCAGATCAAACCAGGTTTCTGAATAAGCTGATCAAGCATTCGAGCTAGGAATCCTGCAGCTCAGTGCCAGTAGCAGCAGCAGCAGCAGCAGGGGTGTCGTCATCCATGGCGTCGCCGGCGTCGGGCAGGGTGGTGACCCTGACGACGAGTGGCGTACGGACACGGTGATACCCATCGGACCAGACGATCTCCCCAAAGTCGTACCGCCCGCGCGACGGCTTCGCCGGCGTGACGGTGACGTAGTACGACGCCACCCCTCTCGCCGGCGAGAACGCCAGCGCCGGCGGCCACACCGCCGCGCGCGCCCCCTGCGGGCTCACCACCGCCACCGCGCGGTACACGGCCTCCCTCCTCGCCCCAACATTCTTCACCGTCCTCCTCACCGTCACCGTCTCGTTCAGCCACGGCAGCACGATCGCCGGATAATTTAGGTCATAATCCGGCGGCGCGCCGCTGCAGCTGGTGTCGAGCGACGGCGAGGGGAGAACCATCTGGCGAATCTGAAATTTGGTGTAGCCGAGAATGCAGAGGAAGAGGACGTGGTCACGGGGGGTGACGTCATAGACGAGTCCCGGATCGAGGGCGCGGAGGGGGTCCACGTGGCCGGCGCCGACGTCGAAGGCGTCGGCCGCCTTGAGAGTCCCGCCGGCGAGCATGAGGTCGGAGGTGTCGTCGTACATGTAGGCGGTTGTCATCAGGGCTGATTTGATCGCCGCCGGTGACCAGGTCGGGTGTACGGATCGGATGATGGCGACGATGCCGGACACGTGTGGGCATGACATGGACGTGCCGGAGTCGAAGTTCCAGTTCACGGACCGCTTGTCGAGTGGGATCACCGTTGGTGATGACTTTGGTGGCCATGCCGCTAGGATGTTCACGCCCGGAGCTGTGATGTCAGGCTGCAACCGAATTCACCAACCAAAATGGCCGAAATGCATCACAAAACGGCGCATAAACAGTCAAAAATAAGGTTCCATGTCTTCGGATTATAATAAAAATTCTAAAATTTTAGGGTTATTGTAATTTTCTCTATATTTGTCTTTCAAACTAGAGTAACACGTGTACAAAAGTTTTACTCATAATATTGCACTCCCTCCATACCAAAATAAATCAACTTCTAGCATTCAAACTTTGTCCCAAAATAAATTAACTTCTACCTATTTATACCTACTAACTACACACAAATCGAGAATATTCTCAGATATACCTCACACCTACTACCACACTGGTGCTCATTTTGCATTGTAAAGGGTACAAAGTCATTTCCTCTCCTCATTAAACATGTTTTGGAAAGTTAGGAATTGCTTCTTTTTGGACAGTGGGAGTAACTATGAACATTTTTAAAACTGTGAATATGTATTTTTTGCATTTGGGCAAATTAGGCCAAACGATGAGGCCCTACTTCATCAGTAAAAAAATTTATATTTGTGTCAATTGCAGTTTAAAAGCCAATACCGAATAGCAAACTACAATGTGAAAACCTCAAATTCTACTTCAAAATTAAGTTTTGAAATTCAAAGTTTGGCAATAAATTATAAACTGAAAGGCAAACAAACAATCATAGGCGAAAATGTGTAACCTTGAGGATGGCAGGGGAGATGGAGCTGGGGCCACGGGAAGAGAAGTAGGCGACGGCCGGCGCCGGCGTCTTGCCGACGACGGTCACGGCCTTGGAGATGTGCACGGTCGGCGGCGAGCGGCTGCCGCGGATGTAATCGAGGATCCGTGTGCCCTGGCGGATGTCCACGTGGACGGTGAGGAGGAAGTTGTCCTGCGTCGACTTGCGGGAGATGGTGTCGGCGAAGATGACGCCGGCGCCGCCGGCGGCGAACACGGCCAGCGCCGCGCCGCCGCTGGACACCGGGCCCATTGTGGAGAAGCACAGCACGATCTTCCCCGACGCCGCCGCGCGGCTCCCGTTCACCAGCTGGTCGAATGAGCATGACCTTGTGTGGTGCAGAAAGGCACAAATTAAGCAATTTGAATTAATTAATCGTGTGTGTCTGTGTGAATTTCATGGATGTAGTGCAGGTTTGCAGAAACTACACTTGCGTGTTTGGACTTTGGAGGCTTTAGTGTTGATTAGTGTTTGCAATGGGTCCATTTAATTTACACATTTTGCTTCAGAAGATCTGTGCATTTGTGTTAAAATATAGCTAGGTGTCTCGTAGTTAGTAAGTTCAGTTAGTGGCGATCACTGTCTGTGACTATATATTAAGAACAACATGGCAGCTAAGGCACATTAACCTTGCGGATCATAGATATCATTTCAGCTAAGTTCCTCTAACAAAATTCTAAATTTTCCCTCACATTGCGTATCTAGTGAGACACGTGTATAGTCACTAATCTATTGTACCAAGATTAATGGCGCATTATTCTAAAAAAAGATTTATGGCGTATTGTAGTTTTTCAGAAAAAGAAGAAATAAATATATTTTTAATTCTATTGTTGCCATCTAAAAAATATTTTAAAGACCATACATGTCTTGTTGCTCATGGATGTAGATCATACTGATCGTGACCCTAGAAATGCCATATATGTCTCGCTGACCCATAAGTTACAGAGTTATAGTAATCATTCCTTAATCCAATTGAACCGAGAGAGAGAGAGTGTGTGTGTGAGAGAGAGTACCCATCGGCGAAGACACTACCGCTTTCTACTAATCTCCTCCTCGTGTCATTCACATTGAAGCTTTCTCCCTGTGCCAAGAAAAAGGAATAGTCAATTTCAAACTAAGCAATACACCCAAGACTGAACAATTATGTATTATGTACTCATAATAGTACAATAAAAAATCACCCAAAATGCCAGCAAGGAATGTTAAAAAATCTAGGAGTACTTCCTATCACAGCTATTTAACATTTATTTTAGATTTTGTCAGGCTTTTGAAACACAGATAATAAAAAAATTTTAAAAATAATATTTTTACATTATTAGGATAATAATTTTCAAGATAAGTCTAATTCTTTTTTAAAAAATCTAAAAAATTTAAAAAGTTACCGATGATCAAATTTTAAAAAAATTGAACTTTATCCTAAACATAATATGATGGTGTTACTCCGTAACATCATAAGTAGACAAAGGAATTGTTTGGTTTGCAACTATACTAAAATGTTTGCAATGCCAAAACCTTGGCAAATTTTGGTAGTGCCTATTTTTTTTTATAACTTTTGTGTCTAATGGACATTTTGGTAGCAAACCAAACGCTACTAAATTACTATTCAAAGTGTCAATAATTTAGTATTACATATTTTGGCTTCAATAAATGGTCCGAAGATACATTTTTGGATAATGATAACAATATCCCGGTTGCTACATCCAAAGACACAATTTTTTGTGTGCCACCATAATAGTTGTACGATAAGTGCTATACCAATGAACTAGCGATCTAGCTGAGGTAGCTGTCATGGCGTGCCAAACGCCATTAGGATTTAAGAAGGAGCAGCGAGAGAGAGAGAGCTAGCTTACAACGAGCGAGACGTTGTTGCCGAGGTTGATGACCGTAGGGAACCTCCTATCAATGGTGCTGGCGGCTACGGTGATCCCCCACGGCGACACGTTCTGCACCATGGCCGCGTCGGGCCCGTCGTTCCCCGCCGAGAACACCGCCGCCACCCCTAGCTGCGTCGCGTGGAACGCCCCGATCTCCGTGCTCGCCGCGAACAGCGGCGCCAGCGGCGGCGTCGTCCCCAGCGACGCCGACACCACGTGGACGCCGTCCCGCAGCGCGTCGTCGTACGCCGCCAGTATGTCCGCGTCGCTGCACCGCCCCGTCAGCTCCCTGAACCAGCACACCTTGTACGCCGCCACCCTCGCCCGCGTCGCGCCGCCCCTCGCCACGCCCCGCCCCAGCTCGCCGCCGTAGTAGGCAGCGTCGATTGACACGCCGCCTGCCGCCGTTGACGCCGTGTGCGTCCCGTGCCCCACGCGGTCGCGCGGCGAGCGGTACTCGGCGCCGCCGCTCGTGTTGAGTGGACCCACCTCGGCCTCGAACCCGGCGATGTAGTAGCGCGCGCCGATCAGCTTACGGTTGCACGCCGTCGCCGGGTCGAATTGCTCGCCGGCGACGCACGTGCCGCGCCATGACGGAGGGATTTCGCCGAGGTTGGGATCGTCCCGGAAGCTTTCGGATTCAGGCCACACACCTGAAAAAACACATGAAAAGGAACAGATATGCATCGAGGAAGGAAGCATTCTAAGTGGAAAATTAAGGACCACTGTGTGACCACTGTCCAACTAACATGAATGAGTGATAAAAAATGTGAACTTTGAGATCTTTGCATCGCATGCCGGGGTGCAAGACATGATTTTATCTTTCATTTCAAGTTTGCTCGATTCATTTCTCTGCGCAAAGGTCAGAGGGATCGATCGCAGTTCAGCTGATCAAGTGTAACTTCTCGCGATGCAGTTGGACCATGTTGTGATGATAGTCACATGTTTTTCAGGCTTAAACACCATGCAAAGGTTTCATACTTTCATGTTCATGTCTGGGGAGGTAGAGCAGCAAATAAATTTTTTTATAAAGTGGATTAAAATCCGGCCTCTATATCCAAAACGGATATTCACAGCCATAATTGAGCAGCAAATATAGGAGAGTGAAACTGGATTTGCAGGTATATGAAACAGTGAGAGAAAATATACCTGTATCAAGGATACCGACAATTATATCGTCACCGAATTTTAATAGCCTTTCATCTGATTGATTCATCTGAATATGAAGGCTGAGGCCCATGAAATCCCAGCTTCTTGTTGTATGGACCTCCAGCATCCTACTCCTGAAAACTGATATGACCTCTTCTGCTTCTGTTTATAATGATCAATGCCGTTTCTGGTAAGTGCACAGAAACAAGGTAGATACAGGTATATTCTGAGAACAGAGTCGACGATAGGAAGGTCAATGTCTACCAGATAATTTTGAAGCTTGCGTTGAATTGATAACTGCAGCAAAACCAGAGAATCCATAGCTGTAGCTATACAGAATAGCATCTCTTGCTTCATCCGGCCTGCAACGTTGAGCTCAGAAGTGACTCTTTCAGCCACGTTCTCTTGCAAAAGAACAACAAATATATCTAGATTCTCTAAGCCAAGGCTTTTAAACTTTCTAAATTAATAACTCAACTTTAGTCTTTTTATCTAATAGATACGGTGTTACACATCGATAGCTCAAGTGAGATGATAAAAGGTTATGGTACTACATTTCGCTATTTTGACATATGTTAATTTCAAGTATACTTTGGTGTATCTTTTATTATTCGTCTTTAATTTGAGGACAAAAAGGGATAATCAATTACTTTGTAAAGACTCTTGACAGAAGTTGGAGATGAAGATTTGCGGTAAGGGAAGCATTGAGGCCATTATTGTGGCCCAAGTACACAATATGAACCTGCAAGACAATAGAAAGGACAGGTATGACATGAACATGTGATTTCACTAAAAGATTAAAAAACAGTAGTAATATCTGCAAGAAAAATCTACATGTGAATGCGATTCTTGAGTGGATTGAATGGGATGAAATGAGAGAAAGGAAACAATGACAAGAAGCAGAAAAACAGCCATTGCCCTTTACACGATGAAATTACTGCAATGGGAGAGAGATATATATATAGACAGAGATAGACGAAGGACAGAACATATGATTCTGTGGGGCGTGTTTGTGTCATGCTGTAGGGTGCTTGCAAGACAAGCTTTCCAAAGCTACAATTGCTCTGACATCCTCCATGGCTGCATCATACCTCAGCCTTGTCCATCTAGTGATCTAGTCATAGATGCCTGATGCGATGATTAAGCCTATAGAGTTTAAGTACAAAGTCTAGTTACTGTGCAATGCAGAAGATAACGAACCTAAAGTTTGTTAATAGAGGCCTAACCTTCTTGAACTCGTGTTTTAATCATCTGATCTGTTGCTCTGTTACTTCCCAGACATAACTGGCAAAAAGACCCATCTATCAGCTTTTGAGATCCTGTAAAGGCTAACAGCTAACCTCATGGTTTCAGTTTAAATAACTACTAAAAGGCTAAACTCTAAGAGTTTAGGGTTCAATGAAAATGTAAGTGTCTTAAACACATCTGTGCTCAAATCATTAGACATTGAAGATATACTTTAATGACACGACAAACTGATGCCTACCATCAGCATCCAGGTAACAGCAAACTACAGTGAGAAAAGTATTAAAACTTGAATGAAACCTAATATATCTAGTAATTGTCTCCCTGAAGTCTGAACTAATGCTGGGTCTTATATAGTGTTCTGTCAACCATTTATAGCAGAAGTAAGACAAATAACAAAATTCAACATAGTTGTCATACATTATCAAGTTTACTGTGCATGTTTTCTAATGCTAATAATTACACTCTGACTAACCACTACTTATTCTGTGAACACTCATGGCAGTGCAAATCATTCTTTGCAGGAAAAAATAGTTCCTAATCTGTATGGACCATGCTTATTTTGGTATGGTTTAATCCTTCATGCCCTACTTTACAGGCATTCAACCACTTGTTCTCAATCAACTAATATATTTCAGATGCTTGTAACTTGTGAATAGCTGGTAGTGTAGATCTAGCATGCGTAGTAATTAAGTGGTAGGCATATCATCTAGCGTTACACACAATTAAAGAGCATGCTTATAGAACCAACCTTGTTGCATTGTTGCAACTTTTTAATTGATGATGAACAAACTGTTTAGGGGCTTTAGTAAGATGGAAATATCCTTGTACATGCTATTATGGGCACTCAAGAACATGGAGCCAAACAGAAACCTGATTGATCGTCGTAAGAATTTAGTAGAATGCAGATATCTTGAATCATCAAGTAGATATGTGCCCTGTATTTCAGTAATGCAAAGATAACAGTATGTAAGGAAATCTTGAGAATCATTGCAGGTAAAGAAACCTGAATTATCCAGCATACATACAGTATAAAGCTTACTGAACACCCCATGACTTGAATTCAATCCATCACATTTCTTCACTTCACAGAAAAACCATGCTTCACCGACCATCAATCTTTCCTTTTCAATGCATTATAATATGCAAATTTGCATCATTGGATGCAACAGAGCAAAGGATGGGTTCCATATGGATGGGATCTGCATTCATGTTCAATGGTTGCCTACATTCATGTGAATTTATGATCTTCCATCCAATTGGGAGGCTAGTTGGTATTGTAAGGATAATGGTTTTGATCCAGGAATACATGTGGATTTTAGAATCACCGTAGTAGCTTGCTGCATGGTGTACTATGAATTTAAGTTCTGCATGCTTGGTATAATTATGAAACTTCAAATGCAAAATCATTTTCTGGCATCTGGATGGCAAGGATGGATTAATGATAGCAACTGCAATTCTACGCTGTTCATGAGAAACGAGTATACATTTTTTGCAGGAGGATTCATATGGTCAGTTGCATGTAGGATTTTCCACACATGAACTCCTGAACCTTCACATGGATGGGATTAACCTCTCTTACAAAGCACCAAACACAATTATTATCACTGTCCGCTGGGATATCTAGAGAAGTCCCATTGACAAAAAAAATTTGAACAGGGTGAAGTGTCCCGGTATTCCTGAAAGCCTGACCAATTATAACATTTTCTTTTGGGGGAGGGGGGGAGGACACAGATCAGTCTGCAGTCTGAGAGACCGATCCGATCCAGTTTTTATAAGAAAAACCAATTATAACTTTTTAAAAAGTCAATACATACTAAAAATGGTAATCATCTATAGGAACAAACTGAGAGAAAATGCAGATTATGGTCATTATTAAGCACCACATCCAGTAAGATCAAGTTCTGCATCATGTAGTGAAGCAGTGAAGCCAGAATCCTACAAAAGCTACAAAACTGAAAATAAGCATGAGAATGCCATTAAACTGTTTTTCATTTCCACGAGTTTCTGAAAGTCAATGCTATGATTTAGAGAAGTGTACATCCATCAATTGGATGTTTCAGGTATATGAGTTCTATGGGCCATTTTCTTTCAGAAATGTATTAATAAGTGTACTTGTTTTTGTCACCAGGTCACTTGTACTTAATTTATTCCACCCCCACAGGCTTCAAAAATCTTGAATCAACTACTTAAATCTGAAGATCTAATACGGCCTGTATTTTAAAAGGAAGTAGGAAAAATAACTGTGTTATACCGGGAGTTTCATGACAAGGTAAAAATCATCAATTCGCTGAAGCACTGAAACTACAACTACATGATAAACTTTTTGTAATCGACAATGGATCCGTGACGTTAGGGGTGGTCTTTCTATGCAAGCCATCCTGGAATACCTGCAGACCTGGGATCGGCTTGCAGTTGTGCAGCTGAGGGAGGATGAGCCTGATTCCATCATGTGGCGCTGGAAGTGTAATGGAGTATTTTTTGCGAAGTCGGCCTACAACTTTATATTTGTTGGCCGCACGACCTTCGCCGGTTGTGACTCTCTTTGGCACTCCAGAGCACCGCCGTGCTACAAGTATTTCTTGTGGCTTGTCCTCCATAACCGCTGCTGGACCTCAGATCGCTTGCTCAAGCGCGTCCTGATCGATGACGACACCTGTTCGTTATGTGACCTAGATACTGAGTTGATCAATCATCTCCTCTCCGGCTGCACCGTTGCTCGCCAGGTGTGGTGTTCCATCCTCTCTGCTCTGAACCTGGCGACGTGCATTCCAGATGGCCAAGGTTGTTTCCTGGATTGGTGGCTTCAAGCCTGGTCTCGTGTCCTACCTATCGTAGGCGTGGTTTCGACACCTAGGTTGCCCTGGTAACTTGGTCGCTTTGGAAGGAGAGGAACAATCGTGTTTTCGAACGCACGGCGAGAAGCTGGAGCGATCTTTGTGATGACATAGCTACGGAAGCTAGGCTCAGGTGCTCTGCTGGTCGCCCAGTTTTGGCGCTAGACTAGATGATTGTCCCCTTTGATTGCTTAGTTCTGATGCCGCGAGATATCACTTAGTTGTACTCGGAGTTTGTAATTTCCAACTTTCCTAAATCTTAATACAAATGATGCGCAAAGCTTTTGCGCATTCCCTAAAAATAAACTTTTGTAATGAAATCTCAACAAATACAGAAGATATATAATAAAAAACGGGAAGCAAAATGAATAAGAGCATACAACAAATTACTGTAGCTGAAGGTTGCAACCAAGAAGGAGCGTAACAATAGGATCTTCAACAATAGGCAACGTTCGTGGACACTAGTGGCAAAGGGAACTCAGGTTTTGGTGTTTTTATTTATTTTAGGGTGTTGAATTTCTGAGGAGCGTATTCTTCCACAGCATATAAATGGTTAACTACTCCAACTCGATGGCTGAGAGAAAAGCGAAATCTTAGCTTTCCCTAGAATCAGCTCTTTACTATCATGTCCCAATGTTTTTCTTTTTGTTGATATTTTGAGTAGGTGAATGCTACTCTCATGAGTAATAGATTTAGCGATGTCAATGCTCTGCATGCAATCTGTTAAATTAGCATGACAATGATAGCAAATTTTGATGATACATGCCAACTGTGCATTGCTGCAAGCAGCATTCTAACCTAAACAAAATACCCCCCGGTCCCTAGATTTCACACCAAAGTATGCTCTCTCTAGAGTCTAGTCAATTAACTTCTTTTTACACCAGCCACGGACAGATTTGTCAGCATCCTCAAGGTGCAAATAGTCATGCAAAATCCAAAGCCAATTTGAATTTATACATCCTAGCAGCCGGTGTCGATATAATTAGGACTAGCACCAAAATTGACAGCTTAGCAGAAGTGCAACACCAGCTGAAGTTCACACAGACCAATCACTTAGAATTTAGCCCTGAGATCAAAACTGGGCAACCTAATAGAGCAGTACCCACAATATGCAGACTCTAGCACCACTACACTTACAGGCAATCAATCAAACACTTGGTGGGCGCATCAAGATTACTCTCAGGCAGACAGTTCACACCAATCCAAACAGCATTTCGGTCACATCGACATGCTTATTTGTTTGCTAATGTCATGGTTTGACATCCGATGAAATGAGAATCTGTTTATGTGCAATGGAACAAGCAATTCATGTTGTGCTGCTGAGCCCCAAGGGGACATGGGCACCTCCCCTAGCCAGGGAACCCCAAGACTAAGAATCTGATAGAATGACAGAATCACCAACCTAGCTAATCAAAAAATCCTCCTTATGCATGATGCACATGTAGGTACAGCTTAACTGTAACTGCCTCTAGTGGGTTCAGACCCCATTGTGCCCTATAATTTGTAAACCTGATTAAAAGCAAGAACCTTTGCAAGTAATCTGAAGCCACTTTTGTTGATATTAAATAAAGGGAAGATTAGCCTAACCTTGGGGATGACAATTGGCTGGACATGAAGAGGATGTAGATAGACAGTGACACCCCCAAATTGGACAAAAAGCAGATGTTTTTGACCTAATGGAATGAGGATGAAAGGAACAAAACTCAACAAATGCTAGTTGGTGGCTTGGTGGATGTTTGGGCTTGGAAGATTGGCACTGGTCCAGGTCTCTCTCCTCCTCTTCTCACTCATCCCCCACGCCCACCCAGAACAGTGGCCGGCCCTAAAAGCTAGTGATGGCCAAAGTCCAAAGAAAAATTCCCACTAGAACACAAACTCTTGCAAGCGATTGCAACCTCTCCTCTGGAGCAGAAAAGTCGTTTTGGGGATCGCAAACCTGGCACTGTGATTCAGACATCCACTTGCCCCAAGCAACAAAGGTTAATCATCACCAGAGAAAGAAAGCGAATGCTACTACCACCACGAGGGGAAAAAAGGAGGGATTTTTATTACTGTTGCAGCAAAGAAATGGTTGTGGAGATTGGAGGGGATTAGTGCAGTCATCAAGTCTAACCTGTGGCTGCAGTTACTGGGTATAGTGATTACTGATTAGTGGGTGGTGATGGGCACCACTACCACCACATCCAGTCCACCAAGAAACCCCATCATATCCATCTCCCTGATGAAAGATCAAGCAGATGGAGGCTAGATGAGTGCATTCCTTGCAAGTCCCAACCACAACCAAGAAAGCAGTTTGGAAAGGAGTGAGGGCAAAGCAACCAACCAAGGTCAAGGGGGCTCAAAGCCAAGACAATGGAATCTACAGGAGAGGAGGAGATGAGAAACAGCCACCACTACACTCCCATTGTCCCACTCAAACTCAAGTGCACCTCCCTTCTTCTTGGTGGTGATGTGTGTACAACTGCCTTTATCTGCTGTCTGATTGCTGCATTTCCTACTCCCCTTTTTCTTCCCTTCCACAGGCCAAAAATCCATCGGAAACAAGTAAAGGATGCAGAAAAAAAGGAGAAATCTTCCATACCCTTCTTAAATGCAAGAGTTATGCCCTTTGGTGTAAAGGATGCATATAAAGGAAACAGACTACCAGAATTGAACTATTCAACCATTCCGTTCTTTTTGCCCTCTTGCGTTTAGTATCCAGTTAGTTTCTCCTCATTAAACACATGATAAATACAGAAAGGGATGTTTCATTCGAGACCTTCATTTGTATCTTTGCGTTTTGTTCCTTCTGAGAAACTCTCCTCTTTTCTCCTCTTGGTGGTCTTTTCTTCATCTAGTTTTGTCCTCCTCGTTGGCTGACAACTAAGGAGCCTTCTCTTTCAAGAGAACCTGTTCTTAGTTCTGGGAGTATTAAGGCAGTGTCTTTTGTTTTAATGTTCTTTCTCTGTCAAATAAGGAGCAATCAAACCATTTTCTCATTGCAGACATCTCTGTCTGTTGCCTCCTCTTCTTGGTGTTCTTGGTGAGACAGAGAAAGCTGAGTTGTTCTTTAGGAATTGTGTATTATGGGTAACTGCTGGTTTAAAGGGAACCCATACTTCAACAGGGTTTCTTCCAATGCAACAAAATCAGGTACCACTGTCCTTTCTTGGTGTAGTCTATGGGATTATCAAGTTGCATATTTGTATGATCCCTAAATATATAAATATAGATTTTTTAGATAAACATATAAGTATAGATACATGTTTATATGCACTGTTTGTTAATGAATCGAAACTGTTGTCGATTTAAGCAAAAAAAAGTCTGGTAATTGGAAGGACATGCCTGCCTCAATGCTTGATCAAAACACTATTCTGTTACTGCAGAATTTGTTTGATCAGTTTAGGTGGCTATATTTAATTGTTAGTTTGTTTATTTTGTCAAAAGACCAAATCAATTACTAAAGTTCTCATTCTGCCATTAGAAATTTTATTTGTCTCGAGAAACCTAGCCTATCTGTACAAAGCATCCTCAATCATATACATCTGTGTTTTAGATACTATCAACCAGTGACATACCTCTCTTTTTATTGTTGCAGAATCACCTAAATTGCAGAGCCCGTCCGAGAGAAAAGAAAAGGAGGACAGCCTGTTGCCGTCGAACCCGAAAGAGGTGGAAGAACTGAGAAGGGACTCGGGTCGAAACCCTTTGATAGCATTCACATTTGAGGAGCTCAAGAGAATAACCAAAAATTTCAGGCAGGATTCATTACTAGGGGGAGGTGGATTTGGTAGAGTCTACAAAGGTTATATCACTACTGATATTCGCGAAGGATTACCAATAGAGGAACCGCTGCGAGTTGCAGTGAAGGTCCATGATGGAGACAATAGTTTCCAGGGACATAGAGAGTGGCTGGTGATTGGCCTTACTGATTAGTAGTACTGTTTTGATAAAAGCATTCTTATGTTAAGTTATTATCTTGATGTGTTCTTCCATTCTTTGCTTATTTGTTGTCAGATGTGAATTTATTTTTCTTCTCTGCAGGCTGAGGTCATATTTCTTGGGCAACTCTCTCACCCAAATTTAGTGAGGTTGATCGGTTATTGTTGTGAAGGTGACCACCGAGTACTTGTTTATGAGTTCATGCCCCTGGGAAGTGTGGAATCACACCTGTTTTCAAGTAAGGCTAGACCTATTGTTCATAAACCGCTGCTTGTTTTGCTGAATTTTGTCCTCAATGTGATATCAATCTATTTCACTCACATAATGCACTTTATCTTTATCTTTTGATCACATGAGTTCAACATCTAGTTTGAATATGGAGCTGAATTCTGTCACAAGAAAATTAAGATGCAATGTCATTTTGTAAGATACATTATGCAATAGGTATTTGATGATTTGTTCAGGTACTGATATTTACTAATACAGGGGTAATGGTGCCACTTCCATGGTTCACCAGAATGAAAATTGCACTTGGTGCAGCAAAAGGACTTGCTTTTCTGCATGAAGCTGAGAGACCAGTAATTTATCGGGATTTCAAGACATCAAATATATTACTTGATGAGGTAGGTGGAGTTTTTTTTTTGTCTTAACCATCATGTAGTCATATCCAATTTTCCTAAGATTCAAAGTTCCTTGCAAGGAGAAACATCACTTGTTTTAGTCCTGCAGTTTTTTTGTTTTTATTCAAGCCAACTGAACAGAGGCCGGGAGTGGTTTTGGTATGGTTATCATCTGAAATCAATATAGCTTCCTTTATCAAAAAAAATTAAGGCCAACTGAAATCAGTGATAACGGGGCATAAATTAAAATTAGAATAATCTCTTTAGCAAAATGCCCTATAGTTTGACAGTAAAATTAGAATAATCTCTCTAGCAAAATGCCCTATAGTTTGACAGTAAAATCTTGTCTTGTGTGACACCTGGACAACTTTGATGTATAGGAATTCAATGCAAAGCTCTCTGACTTCGGACTCGCAAAAGATGGACCTGTTGGCGACAAATCACATGTTTCAACTCGAATCATGGGCACCTACGGTTATGCAGCTCCGGAGTACATCATGACAGGTAATGCCATCTTCATCTTGCATCTCTAGATGAATAAATAAGCCTAATTATTACCCCTGAAGTTTGTAACCAGTCTAGGTTGATGTCAATGCCTCAATGACTCAATGCCAACTGAACTTGTGCTACCCTGACATGACCTGATCCCGGACACTCAACAAAACAAAGAGCATTGCCAGATTGCTTCCGAAGCCTAAATAAGCTGCCAGACATCTACTTACCTGACCATGTGATTTTTTTTCCTGCTACTTCAGGGCATTTGACAGCGATGAGCGATGTCTACAGCTATGGTGTCGTGCTCCTTGAGCTCCTGACGGGGCGCAAATCATTGGACAAATCCAGGCCAGTCAGAGAACAGACATTGGCAGATTGGGCACTCCCAATGCTGACACACAAGAAAAAGGTTCTTGGCATAGTAGACCCCAGGCTCGCCGAGGACTACCCGGTGAAGGCGGTCCAGAAGACGGCGATGTTGGCCTACCATTGCCTCAACCGCAACCCCAAGGCGAGGCCTCTTATGCGTGACATTGTCGCCACCTTGGAGCCTCTTCAGCAGCTGGAAGAGGAGAACCCCAGTTTCAGTTTGGCTGGTGGCACCTGATCAAACTCTGAATGTGTGTGAGATGCATCTTGTTCAGGAAAACAAGAGATGCCATGTACTTAAATTACATATCACCGTATTTGATTATAGTAGGTAATTGCATGTTTGATCTGTAGATAGTAGAGTTTTGCTGAGAAGGTATATATGTAATATAATTATTTTAGGTTTGTTTGTGCATCACTGTATCTAGTGTTTTCAGTGTTTTGACATGGCATGCTTTCAGTCTTTCAGCATACCCGTTTTTGTGTATATGTGATGTTTGACAATGCTTTTATCTGACAATGGCATTAAGCCTGCACATGCATTTTAACCTTATTGTTACTCTCTCCTGTCATAAATATTTGGCTTAGAGGATAGCATTCAGTCAAACCTTTTAAGCTTTCGGTCCTTCCCCCGCTGGCTGAGTTTTTTTTTTAACAAAAAATTAAGATTCCAACAATCAACCCTATGTTACAATTTTTGGCTTTGCTGATTGGTGGCTGGAGGTATGCAGCTATTTTCGGAAGTGCCACATGAATACTTTCGATACTCTGTTTATGCTGGTTTGCTGGACAGTTTGGAAGGAGAGAAATGCAGGAGCTTTCCAGCAAAAATACAAATCTGCTGAGACACTGTGCACTGATATCAAAGAAGTGTCAATCTTGAGAGCAGCAGGCCGATAGCAGCTAGAGTTCGTGTTTTTCTTTCATCGATTTGTTTTCCTTGATGCGATAATTTACCTCGACATTCAGCTGGATAGTTTCCTGTTATGAATTGTAACCAAAACTTTTTGTTCCAATTCTTAATTAATAAAATTGGTCGACTGAATCCTTCGGCCAACCTGGCAAAAAAAGTTTATGATAGACACGTGTGACATTTCTTGTTCTAAAGTCTAACACTAGGCATCTGAGAAAATATTTATATCTTAATTTGAAAAGTTCGATAAAATCTTGTCGTAAACGTTTAATTTTTTTTATTGGAATGAGTTTTTTTAAAGGAAAACCAAAGGTCAAATATACTGCAACCCCAGCATGTTGATCACAGAAAATACGCCTTCGCCACTGGCTGGCGTAAAGCCTTCTTTCCAGCGAAACAGCTTCGTGCTCTGTCTCTCTCTGTCTTCTCCCCGCAGCGAAGCTCCAAATCCAATCTCATTTCCCCCCAAATTCCCAAATCCGTCGCGATCCAATGAAGAACCCTAATAACCCTCCTCATCCGAAGCCCTCCTCCTCCTCCAAGCCGCCGCCCGCCGCTGCCATGGCCAACCGCAAGTCCCGCTGGGGCCCGCCCCCTCCCGGCGGCGGCGGCGAGAAGGGCGCGGCGGCGTCCACCTCGGCGCGCACCCCCACCCCGACCCCGTCCGCCGACTCGAGGCGGCATCCCGCTCCTCCTGGCCCCGGCGGTCGCAACCCCGCGTCGTCGCCGGCGGCGGCGGCGGTTTTCCGTCCGCCGCAGCCGCAGGCGGAGACCCCTCCGCCCCCGCCGTCGTACGGCTTCCACAACCTCGACCGCCGCACCATGCTGCTCGCCGACGGCAGCGTGCGCACCTACTTCGCCCTCCCGCCAGATTACCCCTTCGAGCCCACCCCTCTCCCTCACCTCCCCCCGCGCGGCCCCGACGCCTGGCCGCAGCACGACGCCAAGAGGAAACACCTCGCTGAGCCCGACGATGGCGGATTCCACAGCAGCAGGCACCCGAAGCAGCCCCGGTTCGATGCGGCGCCGCATCAGCATCAGCATCATCAGCAGCAGCAGCAGCATCGCCCCCATCAGCAGCAGATGGTGTCCCATGCCGGGGTGGACAGGCACGCGATGAGGAGGGCGTTTCTCAAGTACGCGAAGGCGCTGAACGAGAGCGCGGCGGAGAGGAGGAGCTACCTCGAAGGTGGACGCGTCCCCTGCCTTGCCTGCGGCAGGTTTGGTGATCCCGCATTGCTTGTCACTTCTTTCCTGGCGAGCTTTCTTGTGTTGTTTGTAGTCAGGTTCCTGTGCTGGTTTCTTTTCATCGTTGAGCTCGCTCTTACTATTTGACTTGAAATGTTTTTGATACTATGCTGTGTTTTTCTCATTGTTGCAGACTGACACTGATAATATGTTCTGCCTGTCTTGATGGGCTTGTCCACACCAAATTATTTCATTTGTGTGGAAATTGCTAGTCGATAGGTCCGTGGTTTTCCATGTTGCTTACTTTGCTCGTATAAATAGCTGGCCATGGGTGACTACCACTTACACAATTAAATTCTGTAGATACCGGTTAACAATACTAGAAATGTAATGTTGATGTGAACTGTAGGTTTAGTATAGCTTCATTTCATTTTGTGTAGACTTAAAATTGAAGAGCAGTTTAGAAGTTGACAGAGTGATTAACTATTTCTTTTGCTCTCTGCTCTGCTACTAGATGTAATGCTCTTATGGTTCTTAATTCCCCAATAGTCAAGATTTAAGATTTGTCTTTTCTGTGGTAAGAGTTGACATTACTGTGTTCCAAGCAAATCCATTATCGTAAATGTGGCTTATATAGTTCCTTCCCACTTTTAACTGTGTCGAGCTTGCCGTGTGAGCTAAAACATGTGGTTTGTGTTGGCTCTTTTCTGCGCGCTGAAGCAGAGTATAATTTTATTTTACCGTGCTTACTGATTAGAATTATATCTGAAATGATTTCTTTTACATTCAGTTATTTAATTTCATGTCACTATTGTTTGAGAAGTTATGTTACTGTAAAGATTGTAGAAGTATGCATATATGGCTACAATTTTGTAGAGCTGCAATGTTGTGTTGACATTCTGATTATGTGTACTGCAAAGACCACTGTTCTGATGTTATATTTCATCACATAAATTCCATATAGCGCTTCATTTCCTGCCACAGAGTAGTTATACATATTAGGAAATGGAAAGTACCGTGGAAATTTTCCAGCAATATTTTGTAGTTTTGGCTGTGCCTAAGTACTCTCGGTGTTAGGCTATTTGATTTTTAGCCGAATTATTGCTTTTATATCAATTTTATGGATGGCCTGGTAGATTATGGTTTAATTAGTTGATTTTGGTGTACATTAGTATGGATAAACCAGTGTGATCCATTGTCCTCTCTTCCCATGTCACCTAAATTAGGAAAACTAAGTTGTGGGCATTGATTATAGATCTTGCAGCATTCTGCCTCAACGCCAAGAATATACAAACTGGCCATCTAAATATTTCAAGCTTGTTTGTCTTTTCCTTCACTTGTATTTAGGCAAATTTGACCGATTTAAACACCCACTTTGGCGGCACATGCCTCAAGATTTTCTTTTCTACAGACTTTGGTGGGATCGCCTTTTGCTACCGATAAGTGCAGGCCAGTTCAATTTTATGTTTTACCGAAATATTTTGCAGCTATAAAATGTGAACCAAATAAGCTATATAATCAAGCTGCAAACATATAGTGCACAATATAGAATATATAAAAAAGTGCATCTTCTTAGGACTGACGAGTAATAAGGAGACATGTTATGTGCAAGGATGTCGGATTGGCGAATATTGCATAGGGACAAAAAATCAGTATGAAGTAGAAATTATCTCTTCGGAAGATTCAAATATAGTTGAAAACACTGGACCGGTTTAGCCAGAGAAAACCAGAACTGGAGCTCAGCTTGGTTTGGTTGCATTCCCCAATTGTATATTTCGGCAGTGTGAACCAAGGTGGTTTTCATGCGAACCAGGCATTAAACCAGGACCTGGTGGGGCCTGAAGAATGTTATAGAGTGTCAAACCAGGCCCACAACGTCATCTTTTAAAAAAATGCTAAAAAGGGTAGTGGGTGGGGATTCGACCCTAGGTCGCCATGTTGTGAGCAGCCTCCCATGTCATCCTACCACCAAGTTGCCAGTGTTTAGAAGGAAATACTTATCTGAAATAGTGTTTCTGAACCCCTGTCCATGTTTCAACTGCTTGATTGGACAGTCTGAATTTCAGACTGGTGAACCATCAGCTTAGCCAGTTCACCCTCTGTTTGAACTTTTCTACTATGGATTTTGTTAAATACTGAGTATCTGATTGCCAACATCGCTCTAGAATATAATAGTGAGGATGCACAACGCCATAAGCCATTTCAGAAGAAATCAGCGGAAAGATGCAGACTTTATTCATATTTGAAAGGTTAAATGAATGTTTGTCAAGGGATCACTGTTGTACTGGCTGGCTGGTTCTGATTTATTCCTTTTGTAGGGAAAATAAAGTGAGAAAATGAATGTGAGAAATTTGGGGTAAAAAATAATTGTGACAACAAAGGTAGATAAGTTGCATTGTAGTATTAGATAACAGTCTCCCTATAGTTTCCCAGGCCTCTTCTTTTTCGGCCATATGCTTATCCTCTCTTAACTATACTTAAGCAAACTTTTCTCCACCTAGCTAAGCTGTGCACACAAGTCAGATTTCCTATTCTTTTCATGGTTGAAATGTATTCCTTCCATGTAGAATATTTTCTTTATCTGCTCCCCAATATTATTGCCCTACACCCGTCAAAATGCCACCTCACAAAATTATCATTGCAAAACAGTTAAGTTTTTTTTTGTGATAATTAAAAAAAAATTCTATGTCAAGTTTCCTTGTTTTGTTATGCTAGGAGGTGTGTGCTTTAGCACCTAGGCATTAAAGGCGCATGTGCTGTGCTTCTTGTGATGCCTTTTCCTTGATGTGTCTCACATGAGCATAGTTTAATATGCCACTGCTCAATTTGAGCAGTAAATAATCTTAACATGAATTATCTTGAAGTGCAAATCGCTGCCTTTTTTTTTTGACAAACTTTGCTGCCTTGTTATGGGCATGGCACAAGCCCATGCAGCAGTTTAGGCATGTTAAACAAGGAATAAGTCCAATAAAGTTAGGAGATTACCTAGTTAGGAAATGGATGAGTTTTGTAAGTTAGAAATAGAGTTTGGACCATTCTATAAAAACCAGAGGTTAGTTCCTTAGATGCCAGGTCAGTCCTCCCTATATATAAAGGGACCCCATGTACTCTTATGAATCGACCAATGAATTTCTAAAGCTACCCCTAAGCCCCAGAGCCTCTTTTAGCTTGACAGGGACAATCCCTGTTGACGTTATTAGAGGGTGTGTGCCCTATGTTTTAGTCTTTGGACCCTTATCCAATCCAGATCATAACGGAATTGAATAGAAAGTAGAAATTAAGCACTCCTAGCAATAATTATTACTATGTGTGCTACTAGCTGCCTTGTCCTCATACTGCTCCTTGAAATTTATACTGACTTAGGCTGGTTCATGCCATAAAACTTTGGGCACAGCAGCTTTTGTGGGTACTTTGACCAGTGAACTAATCTGTCAGCATTGTTTTTTCATACTATTGATCCTTAGAATTTTCTTGCTGCTTTCATGTGATATATTTTCAATATATATGTACGATTAAGCTATGTTTTTTTGGCATGTGTAGACAGATAATGTATGTAATGGAGGCTGCATTAAATTTGCTAGTATTCAACTCATGTTCACCAGATCTTAATTTATTTGTGGTTATGTCTGGTCAATGTGCACAATTCCAGGTCTTCTAAGGATTTTGCTGATGTGCATGGACTTGTCATGCATGCTTACAACCCACCAAATGCGGATTCATTCGTTGACCATCTTGGTCTGCACAAGGCATTATGTGTCCTTATGGGATGGGATTATACAAAAGTCCCTGAAAACTCTAAAGCTTACCAATCATTACTCCCTGAACTTGTTCAAGCAAGTAGGGAGGACCTTATCATATGGCCACCAACTGTTGTCATTCACAACACTGCTACTGGGAGGAAGAAAGATGGCCGCTGTGAGGGTTTGGGGAATAAAGAAATGGATAAGAAAATTTCAGGTATACTTATATGTTGCTATCTCAAGCTCCTTGCATAAACAGTGTAGTATTTGAGTGCAAGCACATGTTGCATATATACTTTATATTGATTGGACCAATGCATGAAGAAAGCTAGGGACTGTATGGAAAGGAAGCTTAGAAGCTTGTATACTGTCCCTTTCAAAAAAACCGCTTAACAAAAGTTTTTTTCCAGCAAAATGATCACATAAAGTCTGTTATAGCTTTTTTTTAAGTGATGGAACTGAGAGAATTAAACATTTCTCACTGCGAACGTTTTTTAGCAGATATGCCATGCGATAAGGTTGATTAGGCATACCGCCTAGCTGGTGTCTAGTAGATACCTTGATATAAACTTATATTCGAAAAATGTTAGGGGGTGGTATTTACTATTAGTCTGTTACACAATGTAAGACGTCCTACATGAGATGCAGGACGTCTTACAATCTGTAACGGAGGTAGTATTATTCTATTTTTGCTGTGTTGCGGGAGAAGAACCGCCTTACTGATTGGGCATACTGTCAGGCAGTATCTCAGAGGTGTTACTCTTGACTCTTGATGATGCATTTTTCAAGCTTGATCTCTGCAGAAGTAATGGTTGAGAATTGGGTATGTATATAGGTGCTTTGTTTGACTAGAAATAGTATCTGCTTCCAATGTTAGACATGCACTAGTTAAAAGCAACTAATTCCTGGAATACTGCTCAAACTGTAAGGTCTCACTGTCCAGGGAAAATTAGTGTGCTGCACCTTCATGTCTGTTACATGAAGTGTCCTGTCCTGAAGGAACTCAATTGTCTTGTCTTCTTGGTCTATAGCCCATCATACAGCTAACCTACTTCAAGTGTGCTATGTCGCATTCTTGACGGTTCTGGAAAAAGGGTATCCGCTGATATTTTCCTTTTGCACCAATGCTAGTTTGGGGTTCAGTCTTCAGTGGTTCACATCTATTGCTAAAGTCAACATCTAATCTAGCATTGGTGTCGAGTGTGCAAACTAGAATTCCATATTTGGACGTCGAGAGATAAATCACTTGAGAAACAGCATTCCCACTTATGCAATACTGGCTCTGTTGAGCATATGTTCTTCGAATAATGCCATATAATCACTGTAATATTTGCCGTGCCAATCTATCTTTGTTTTCAGAACTAGGTTTTGCTGGTGGCAAGTCGAAGTCCTTGTATGGAAAGGAAGGGCACTTGGGTTTGACACTTGTCAAGTTTGCAAACAGCCCAGCTGGCTTGAAGGAGGCTGAGCGCCTTGCTGAGTTCCTTGAGAGGCAAGATCGTGGACGTATAGGTTGGTCACGTGCACAAGCCAGCCAGTCTTTAGATTCTGATAATAGTCCTTTACTGGTCAAGACGGACAACAGGACAGGCGAGAAAAAGAGGATACTTTATGGATACTTAGCGATTTCATCCGATATGGATGAATTAGACTCGGATTCGAGGAAAAGAGCTTCCCTCAAGAGCAGGAGAGAATTTGACCCATCTGATTAGCCTCTTTTCACAAACGCACATCTCGTCATTTTATTTAGTCCAACCAACTCTTCTGTACCATATCTTAAATGCGGGTTCATAATATATGCTGCTGTGCACCGGAAATATTACGTTTGAATATAGTACCTGCACTTAGAATGGTTGATGTCGTTATTGCTGGAAACTACAATATCTCAGTGTTTCTGACAAGTGTCCATTACTGATTGAATGATTGTCCAGAAGAGTATATTTATTCTTCCAATTTGATTATTATTACTGAATATTTATTGTGTGGCCAGTTGCCTCTAATAACTGTGATGTTATTATTGCCTGGATCAAGATTTGAAGACATTGGCTGAATGATACCAGTGGGCAGTCGTACTTACTCCTTGCACTGTTTGGTCTTGATTGATTGTTAGTTCGATATTCAGAGTGAAAGTGTGGGTTGGGGGGGGGGTTGGTACACTTGTTTGATGCCATTGTCTTGTTTCTAGGGACTTGCCATGCTCCTAGACAGCGCTCTGTACCTTTTGTATTGAATGTTGATCTTTATAACCTGTATCCTCTTGCAATCTGTTGTGTGCAGTAATATGATGGTAAGCCACTTAAACATCATTTGTGTTGTTCTGCATATCCTTATATTCATTTTTAATTGGTGTTTGCAATTTGGGCGGCTGTGGGAGCACATAACATTCAGTGTGCATCATTCAGGTCTATTCATGTTATGTAAATTTTTGGATAGAGAATTAGGGAGGTGTATTTTATGTTGTGTTATTTCATCCTTCTAGTGCTACAAACATTCAAATTTATAAAATATGCATTAGCTGAAGTGATGCGGTGGTTTGAATCAGAAACCTGATCACTTTGCCTATATTTGTTCTGCCAATAACTTTGGATATAGATTTGGATTTCTCTTTTCAGAAACAACACCATTCAAGGCTCGTGCCTTGTAGTCCAACACCTAGGACAAAAAAAAAGGTGTGGATAATGCGGTACAGCATCTCTTTTCTATGTCACAAAACTGTATCATTGTCTGCTTTTCATGTATACATATACATATCCTGTGGTTTGGAGTGCAGACTATAGTGTTCGTCTCCATCATGGTGCCAAATCTGCTTTTTAGCATTCTTGTTTGTGGGAGCATTGCTGCAGTGCTTCTGCCTGAAGCAATACCTCTTCTGCTCCGTGTCATTTGGCCTGCATGTCGGCGTCGCCGCTGGTCAGAAAAAGAAGTGTAGTGCTGCTGGCCGGTGGTGGACTTGGCAGATCTTGTTTCTGATTCCACTGTGCAAGGTGCTGTGCTTGTTGGTTGCTGCTCCAGCGCTGTTCTTTTGCTGTTGCAGAGATCGCAACATGGCTGCACAAACGCACAATGCACAATGTTCTGCATTGTTCAAATCTTCATGTCAAACTGGCTTGTTTTCTAGTGATACAGACTAGTCAGTGAGCAACTGAATCGGTCCCAAAAGTGAAGAAGTTTTTATGTAGAGAGAAACTGAACCGGTCCCAAAACTGAAGAAATTTTTGTGTAGAGACAGCGAAACTCGTTTGTTCACGTCAGGTTGGTACAGTGAGCGAAGTTCATGGGAAAAAGCAGCAGATCTATGCTGATCTTTCTTCACGGTTGCAATGTCATTGTCTCTTCTCACAAGCTTAATTGCTTTGCAGTTTGTCACTTAACCCTTTTTATCTTCTTTAGAGGTCAGTCCATGAATTTTGTCACGAAAGGAGAGAGATGCTGATGTCAGTGAGATGGGATCCATCCAACTAACACACATTGGCCATGCTGGTGCGAGAGTGAGAGTAGCCTGCATGTACTGCATTGTGTCAATTGGTATTCTGTTTTGCACGGCACCTGCTTTTATTATTGCCAACTGTGGCTGGATCCGAAGAAGACCTCACTCGTCTCAAGGGAGGAGAAGACCTCGTTTACAGGGTACTTTACAAGTCATGTTTACATGTGTGAAAGCCAGTGATTAGAACAGTGAAGATGTGGACTGAATTTGGAATTCTTCAGAGTTCCTCGGAAGATATTTACAATGGTAGAGACAGTGAGCAAATGACATTGAAATTGCACATGCACAACGCAATATTCATCAGCACACTCATAATGTTAGTGCAGCTAGCTTACAGTATCAACCACACAACATCTAGAATTAATTTGGAAGTTAAGATAAACCTAGAGAGAGTAGGAAAGACGAAACGAACCAAACGGTGAAAAGATGAGTCACACCATAAAGATATGGCCAAAAAAAGGCAAAACACAAAGCAACACACTTGGTGAAGCTGATATTATACTGTCTTCAGTCTTCCCCAACACGCTCACTCCTTAGCTAAAGTAAAAAAGCTTGTGCACACGAACCAAACTTTGCAGCGAAATTTCCAGCCATATTTACAGCTAGCTAGTGAGCTAGACGACCTAACATATTACAGTAGAAACTAACCATCCTTAATTGCAATTTTCCATGCAATTAATGAGATTTTTCGTCGATCGTTGCAAAAACAACTAAACAAGATAGCCTTCGTACCAAAAATCCGTTCGAACACACCAATTAATGCAAAAGAAAATAGAGAAGAAATTGAGAAAACGAAACAAGAGGAGAGGAGACGAAGAAAGCAAAGGGTTAATTAATTCAATTTATGTGAGTCGTCGTCGTCTTCGTCGGCGGCGGCGGAGGTGAGGCGGAGGAGGAGATCGGTGAAGGCGCTGACGACGAACCTGTGAGCTCGCCGGTCGTTGAGGGCGAGGTAGCAGAGGAGAAGCTCGTGCAGCCGCGCGCGGTCGCATCGCCGCCGCGCGTCAAGCCGGAGCGCCGCCACCATCTCCTCCATCGACCTCAGGAAATCCCCGTGCGGGTCC